>JASKMD010000026.1:985480-1122980 GCA_030144725.1 Haematococcus lacustris | reverse complement strand
AGCTACAGCACCTTGGCGCTCAACCTTGAGCCTTCATTGCAATCGAACACACTAGTTGTGGACCACTACAAAACAGTGTTTTTCTGTGTGGTGTTCCCATCGCATGGCATGCACATGTCCTATACATGGCATACACATGGTCACGGTCGCCTACCACCTACAGCATTGCCTGACCCCTGTGACAGGGCTATGATGTAGAGTTGGCATGACAAAACATGCACTAATGTAAGCTGATAACAGCTCAAAGGGGGGGCTTGTCAAAGGGGGGGCTTGCTCAAAGGGGGGGCTGCTGCTGCTGGGCTGTGGGTGGCTTGTCTCGCAGCCGCTTGTACCCAAGACCAGGGTACTCCTTGCCCTTGGCTGGCAGCGCTCCCTGGTCTGGCCAGAAGCACAGCTCCAGCGGGCGCCACTTGCTCTCCCCAATGCGCTGCATGTTCAGCGCTGCATTGCAGTCCCTGTCCAGCCACCTGCCTGGCTGTGGTGCTGGCTTGGCTTTGGCAGCCTTGCCCTTGCCCTTTGTGGGCTCAGCTGCCGGCTCAGCCTTGGTGCGCTTGCTGCACTTGGCTGGCAGGGGAGTGCTGGGCCCAGGCTCTGAGGCTGCTGCTTGTGTGGCTGCCTGGCTGCTGCGTGGGGGCTGTGGGGGCTTGCGGGGGGCTACTACCGGGCACCACATCATGCCCCGCACTGGCAGGTCACGCTGCTGGCTCCAGGCTGGGCGCAGCAGGCGCTGTTGCACCCGCCCTGCTGGTGGCTTCCAGCCTGCAGGCCTGGTGGCCCTGCGTTTGTTCAGCTGCCTCTCACAGGGCTGCTGGCCATTCACTGCTGAGCTGACCCGGCTGGTGCGGTGCTCATCCACAAGCACCACCCTGCCCCGCCGCTGCACACCACCCTGCACACCACCTTGCAGCAGGCAGGCCACAAGCATCAGCATCAGCTACAGCGCTGTGGCAAGAGCAGGGACGACGCTGACAGCTGCCTGCCCTGCTGCTGCTTGTGGCCTGGCGGCTGCGTGAAGGTACACCCACCCTCAGAACAGAAAGGGATTTGCGGGAACAGAGCATGGCGATCTGTGGCGGTACAACAAGTGTGAGCGGTACGTCAGCTCCACTGTCAGGGTGGCCTTCGCCACGCCAGAGGTCGGCCAGGCCTTCAGGTAATGCTCCTTGCATGCTGCTGCTCTTGCCGCCGCCGCCGCCGCCGCCGCTGCTGATGTTCAGCCTCCGAGTTTGGTTCCCTACATCCCTCTTGCGAACCCATGGCTGGTCTGCTGCTGCTGCTGCCGTCACGCTATGCTACATGCTGTCATGTCCTGCGCTCCATGCTGCACACACCCTCTGGCTGTGCGTGCCTTACAAAGCACAAGCGACTCAGGTCAGGCCGCAGGGAACCAGAGTGCACCCTGCCCCTATCCCAGCAGGCTGCCCCGTACCCAGCAGCCCTCTGTGCCCCAACATGAAGTCCAGCTGAGGCTGCAGCTGGCACGATTGCAGCATGCTGCCAGCCTGCCCCTCTGCCTGCAGCCAGCCATGTCCCTGTGGCCTGTGGACAGGCACACGGTGTACGTGCAGCAAGGCTTCCCTGCACCCTCTGCCACCAAGGCTGCTGCACCGCCACAGGCCCTCACGCTGCTGCTGGCAGCGGGGGAGGAATGGCCAGGCCTGACAAATCTGGAGGAGGTGTACGACATGCTGTCCCAGGTGGCCCAAGACCATGGCCTGCAGGTGAGGTCCCAGGGCGGGGACCTCTGAAGGGTTGGAGGTCAGGGCTGGGTCAACCTGGACGCCCTGGGCAGTACAGTGGGGTCTCTGAAACAGGGTCACACGGGACGATGAGCTGTGGGTGGAGAAATGAGTTCAGAGGCGCAGGGGATGAGTGCAGAGGCAAAGGAGATGAGGCAGAGGCAAAGGAGATGAGGGCAGAAGCAAAGGAGATGATGGGCTGCGGGTGCTGGGTGACGGCAGGGCATGGGGGTTCAGAGCACCAGGTGGGGGTTGATGGCAGGGGCAAAGGGGATTGGTTGGCAATGGGTGCTGCAGGCAGGCAGGCAGGCAGGGGCAAGTCCGTGACAGGACCCCGTAGCACCCCAACACATCATCCCAAAGCAGCACTAGGGGCTTGCTACTGAGTCTAGGGTGGGAGCAGGAGGCAGCCAGGCGACTCACTGCCTGGTCTGTTGTGCTGTTTCAATAACACCGGCTTATTCTCTGTACCACTGCGTTTAAAATAATGCCCCACAAGAATGCTGCAGCTGCCCTGCACCTTAAACATATAAATAGTTGTAAAACAAATATACCTGACACAAATAAGTATTCATAAAACAAGATAAAATGCACTGGCATGCACCTTGCCATGTGCTCCAGGCCCGTCAGGTCACCCTGACCACAGATGCCTCTATGGCATCCCACCTGTCCACCATCTCCGCCTCCATGGTGCTGGTGGGCCGCCACTGCTCCCTCATGGCCAACTCCATGTTCATGCGGCCGGGCACCATGGTGCTAGAGCTGCTGCCCTACAAGTGGGAGTGGGCAGGGCTCAGCCAGCTGTACTACAACATCACTCAGTCCGTGGGGGACATCCACCACTTTGCATGGCGCCCACAGCATTATAAGTTCGCCATCTTCGCGGTGAGCCAGGCACTGTCAGTTTGGGAGCTATTGCTGCAGAGGTAGGGCATGGAGCGAGGTGGAGGTGATGTAGATGTGGTGGGGTGGCATGAAGCTAGGGTTGTGTGACATGGTGTGACATCATGCATGCACTGGGTCGTATATGCTGTGTCATCACGCAGCCAGTAGCAATGGGTGTTGCTCACCAGCAGTTGCAGTGTTTATGATAGAAAGAGTGATGTCATGGCTTTTTCTATTGTCTACATGCATGTTGTTTCTCCCGATTACATCGCTCCATCTCGCCACCTGTCATCTTGGACGTGAGCCCTGCATTCCCTCTGACGTCATGTGCAGAACGCATCAGATTACAAATATCACACCTGGACCCCTGAGGAGTGCCATGCCAAGGAGTGCCTGAGTGTCATGGCCCGCCAGAGCCTGCTCGTGGACGTGCCGGTGGTGGAGGCAATGCTGCGCCGCAAGCTGGCAGCGGTGCTGCAGGTGAAGGGGGAGGGGTACCCAAGCCTGCTAGTGCGCACATGGGTTATCAAGGGTGCGACCGAGGATGCTAAACGTGTTTGTAGTAGTTGAGTGAGATTACCCACAGGCCAACATGTTGTTCCTTGTTAAATACGTTTTGTCGACCTGTTAGTGCAAGCCTCAGATTGGCGGAGGTATGGGGCCTTGAGCTGCAATGGCTCAAGGAAGGAAGGGTCCTGGGATGAGCGGCACATGGTGAGCAGTGTGTTGTTAGGCAGTTGGAGGGAAGCTGGGGCAACTGTCTGTGTGCTGCAGACTCCTTTGGCACAGTGCATGCATGCATGGCTGCATGGCTGCATGGCGGATTAGTCATACATGCATGGATGAATGCATGAGTGGATGGTGGAGTGATCATGCATGTACAGATGGATGGCAGAGGGATGACCATGCTGATCAGAATGGCGTGCTGGCTCGCAGGGGGACAGTGTGGCCAGCCTGAGAGAACCCTGGCCTAAGGCGGTGTGAGGCACATGTCTGGGGGCTGAGGATTCGAACCTGAGACCGCTGCTGGCCACGCTCCACCGCAATTGAGGAGCACATGAGAGGGTCACCTCCTTATCTCCATATCTCCCCTATAACTAGGGGCTGCGTCGTCCGGCATCCAGGTCACACACCGCTGCTAACCTTGCACCACATGCGAAGCCAGTTCCTTCACTTGCTGAGCACTGAGTGGCAGCGCCTCATCTATCAACGCCTCAGCGGCCAACCGTTCGTCGTCCGGGGGTACTTAAGAGGAAAACGAGGGTCGATGAGAGGTTGAGTCATGAGGGATAGGGGAATCACTCAGGGTGGGGCTTGGGGACGGTGTCAGGGTGTAACTTACACTGTAAGACTCGGATGAATGATCTGCACCGGTTTGTGTGCGCAACCCAATGCACCCACAACGCCCAGCCGGCTAAACCTACTGAAGCTGCATCTTGCAGAGTACTCATTGCCAGCTGGGATGTCGTACAGCTCTGCACCGCGTACCTGAGCACTCCTTACAGTGGCAATACTTGACGAGCACGCAGGCAGCTACAGTCGCCCCGCCCGCCTCCGCGGCTCAGCCGCCAAACCCGCCATGACCCGCCGATGGTGAAGGCGATGCCGCCACAGCTGCCAAACCTGGACAGTGGGTGCAGGAGATCAAGGGACACTTCTAACGCCCACGCCAACCTAATATAGCAGTTCGTCGGCTGCAACGGGAAACTTGACCGGCTTGCGAACCGAACGCATCGCTGCCGCTGGCCACGGTGGCCACGGTTCCGCTAATCAACGTGTAGACCAGTTGTAGAAGGTCACAACCGGGGGCTGCTGCGGCACAACAACCGCTTCGTCAAGCACCATTCTGACCCATGGCGGCGGTGGAACAGCACCTATGAAGAGCTAGTAGCGAGAGATAGCTACACAACTGGATAAGAAAAGGCTAGCGGTTGTGCCTAGAGCAGCAGCAGCAGCAACATCAGCATCATTGCACGGCATTGAGTCAACGACAACGAAATGCGCACACATGAAGAGCGACTAGTTTCGTGATCCCTCCGTTACAGCAGGGTCTCCGTCCAGGTGGCTAGCGTGCAGGACAGGGCGCTCCATCCTCGACACAGGGTGCTCGACACAGGAGCCCCGTCCATCGCAGCCAACCATGCGCCAATCAGCGTACAGCGTGCTTAGGGCAGGTGCGCAGCCACATGAATATACAGCAGCCTGCTACTGCTAGGCTTTTGGCGCACTGTAGTCTTCATGTGCCTATGTCAAGACGGATAGCAGCTGCTAGCTTGCTTCTGGTCGTCTTAGACCGATCCTTAGTTGCCGGCCTGTGTCATTGCGCCTGCAGGCCTGCAGCGGCTTGCATCATCAGCCAGGTGAGCATCGCGTCTACTGTTCGGTCCATCTGCCATAGCTGCCAGCAGCGAATGAGAATCAGAGGCATGCCGACAATTTGGCCCTGACCCAGCGTGTTTGGGGCTTGCTTTTGATTGTGCAGCACGGTTGAAGGCACCCCGCGATGGGCACAGGTGCGCCGCTACAAACATTCGGATCTGGGATATGGCCGAGCTTGTGCGCTTTGCGCTCATTCTGCAAGCCTACTTGGGCGGCTGGGAAAGGGAGCCATCCACAACACAGCATCACAACACAGTATCGTTTCCCGTCGCGACATGGCATGCAGCCGTGGTCCTTGTTTGAATCTCAGGATGTGGAGCTGTATGCATCACCTGCCAACAATACATCACAGTGACAAGCAGCTGTGCATGGCTGGCATGGTGCACGCTGCAAACCATGTCCATGTCTGCCTTTGAGGGGTTTCAGGGGCAAGTGTCCATGTGTCAAGCTTTCGATTGCGCTGTGTGCTTTCAAGCAGGTGCTAGGCGCAGCACGCAGCTATGCTGCTGAGGCGCTGAAGCCCAAGTTTAGCAGCAAGTACCTGATCCAGCATGTTAGCCAGAAGCTCATTCCGGCAGTCAAGGAGTTTGAGAAGAGCTATCAGCCTCCAGTCACCCATCTGGGGCGGGTGCTGTCTGTGGGGGACGGCATTGCTCGTGTGTATGGCCTGAAGAGCGTGCAGGTGCGTGTGCCACACAGCCATACAGAACGTTCCTCTCACCTCAAGTCACCCACACAGCCCCTCAACACAGCTTCCTTCTGGCTGCTCCAACACTGCCTCTTCAACAGGCTCTTAGCAAAGGACTAGTTTGAGCAAGTGCTGCTAAATGCTGTCACCTTTTCGCAGCACAATACAGGCCAACATTGCTTATCCAACCCATATGATGCAAGCCAGACCTGCCTGGCTTGGGGCTCATCATTGTGGACTCTGGCTTGCATGTCACATGTGGACGATTTCCCCGTCAGCCACAGCAGCACCTGCCCAAGTCAGACCAGTCTTGCCTGGCCCTTCACCTGTAGTCTAATCATTGGCACCCCCCAGCCCTAGCTCAGCCTGCTGCCCAGCCTCTCCTCAGCCTCGTCTCAGCTTTACCTCAGCTTCATTTCAGCCTCACTCAGCCTGTCGCTCGGCCTAACCTCAGCCTTCCCTGGTCTCCCTACTCCCACTGTGGCGCAGGCTGGAGAGCTGGTGTGCTTCGACAGCGGGGTGAAGGGCATGGCCCTGAACCTGCAGTCCGACCACGTGGGCGTGGTGGTGTTCGGCAATGACAGCGCCATCCACCAAGGGGACCTGGTGTACCGCACGGGGCAGATTGTGAACGTGCCCATTGGCCCGGGAACCCTGGGCCGTGTGACCGATGCCCTGGGCCAGCCCATTGATGGCAAGGTGAGGCAGCTGCCTCCGGCTGTTTAAAGGCAGCCCTGCTGTGTCAGGACTAGGTGCCAGGACTGGGCTCATCCTTTGGCTCGGAGACGCCCCTTCTGCTGGACGCAGTGCAGCTTGACATCTGGTGTCTTGATGGAGTTTGTAGAGGGAAGACAGCCATGTTATGGAGGCATGCTCAAGGCTGCTCAGGGCATCAGCCTGGTGGCAGTTGCCTAGCCTGGAGGATGTGGCAAGGGAGATGACTGTCTGTGTGCTTGCTGCATCTCAGGGCCCACTGACCAATGTGCGCTCCAGTCTGGTGGAGGTCAAGGCACCGGGTAAGTGCAGAGCTTGCAGGCTCTGGGTCTGCCACGGCTAGGATCGAGGGGAATGTGGCAGGATGCAGGATGCTGGGGGCAGGAGCAAACTTGGAGGAGTGGCAGAACTGGTGCTGGCGGTGATGATAGCGGAGAAGTGATGGCTTCGCACGCAGCAGCACAGCTGGCTGCAAGGAATTACAAGATGCCTAGCTGGTGTGAGGGCTTATGTGGTGGGGTCTGCCTGCAGGCCAGACCAGAGACCTCATGCTGGTTAGACTGTGTGCCTTGTTTTGAAACACCCAAGCTGTAACCCATTTGCGACACTGTCAGTCGAGTCAGGCTAGAGCAGTAATGCTGTTGGCCTGCCCCTTTCCCCTGTCAGTGCCCTTGCCACGACATCCTCAGCTCTTGCTGCCACTACCATCGCTGCCACCACTACCCCTGACACGCTGCCACTGCCACTCTGGCCCCAGGCATTGTGGCCCGCCAGTCAGTGCGTGAGCCGCTGTACACCGGTGTGAAGGCGGTGGACGCGCTTGTACCCATTGGCCGTGGCCAGCGTGAGCTCATCATCGGTGACCGCCAGACCGGCAAGACCGCCATCGCTGTGGACTGCATCCTGCACCAGAAGGCCTGCAATGAGCTGACCCACAAGAACAACCGCGTGTACTGTGTGTACGTGGCCATTGGCCAGAAGCGCTCCACTGTGGCTCAGCTGGTCAAGCTGTTCCAGCAGGCCGGCGCCCTCAAGTTCACCATCATCGTCTCTGCTACAGCGTCTGATGCAGCGCCCCTGCAGTTCCTGGCGCCTTACTCCGCCTGTGCCATGGCTGAGTACTTCCGTGACACCGGCAAGCACGCGCTCATCATCTACGACGACTTGTCCAAGCAGTCGGTGGCGTACCGCCAGATGTCGCTGCTGCTGCGCCGCCCACCCGGGCGTGAGGCTTTCCCGGGTGATGTGTTCTACTTGCACTCCCGCCTGCTGGAGCGTGCGGCAAAGATGAGCAAGGCCATGGGCGGAGGCTCCCTCACGGCCTTCCCTGTGATTGAGACTCAGGCCGGAGATGTGTCCGCCTACATTGCCACCAATGTGATCTCCATTACAGATGGCCAGATCTTCTTGGAGACGGAGCTGTTTTACAAGGGTATCCGCCCAGCCTTGAACGTCGGCCTGTCCGTGTCTCGTGTCGGCTCTGCTGCCCAGTTCCCTGCCATGAAGCAGGTGGGCACTTGGACTGTCTATCGCTAGGCGAGCGCCTTGGCACAGTGCACGCTTTGGTAACTGTCTGCTTGCATGTGGCCTTTTTGTGTTGTGACTCGCTAACCCCTCCCAGCTGGCGTCCAACAAGATTATTGCGCGTCCACATGTGCCCCCAAGCAACTGCTCATCCCATGCACTTGCACAGGCTTGGCTACTTGCTTGGCGACTCCAGGATGCCTGCAGCATTGGCAAGCGTGTGCACCCAGCTCAGTGGTGGTACCCAACATGTGCTGTGCTGCCGCAGGTGGCTGGCACATTGAAGCTGGAGCTGGCGCAGTATCGTGAGGTGGCTGCCTTTGCCCAGTTTGGCTCTGACCTGGATGCCGCAACCCAGTATGTCTTGGAGCGTGGGGCACGGCTGACAGAAATCTTGAAGCAGCGCCAGTTCAACCCCATGCCCATCGAGCAGCAGGTGGTGGTGGTGTATGCCGCCACCAAGGGCTACATGGACAAGGTGGCAGTCAGCGACATCACCGCAGCAGAGGCGGCTGTGCTAAAGCATGTGAACCCTGCGGTGTACAAGGTGCTGAAAGCCAACAACAAGATCTCGCCGCAGTTGAACCAGCACCTGCACTTGCAGCTCACCAGCGTGCCCATGCCTACCAAGGCATAAGCCGCAGTCCGAATGAATGAACGGACAGGGTCAGTGCAGTGTAGCTCCTTCGTGAACTCCTCCGCCTATGGGATTCGCACAACATTGTGCCGACTGTGTTGTTTGTGTGTCTTGCCTGTCTGGGAGTATTCTTCAAGGCAGACGTAAGCAGCAAGGCTTGATGTCAAGTATCGGTGTTATTCCCTGATTTCCAAACCCTACACCGCCATTCTCTAGGCCATGCTCTGGCAGTCCCTTTGTCCCTCACTGGGGCCTCCATTTGAGCCGGACCAGTAGGTCACCCCCGCCATTGGCCCCGCAAATGTGAGACGGTCTCCGTGAAGCTCGCGACAAAGTTTTGACGCAGACGGGTGTAACAGGTGTATGCGGCACCCACCGTCCGCAAAACACTAGCTCAGATCGGCGCCCGCCCAAACCTGACCTGTGCTTTCCGCTTCTAAAAGACTCACGCACATCATAAGGCGAGGCTGCCAATCCTTCTACGCACGCTGTAAGCCAACGGCACAAGTGCAGTACGCTTGCTTGCATGCCAGTGCATGGAGCATATAATTTGTGATTATGCTCGCAAGTCAGCCATCTGGCACCCCTTACCTCATTTACGTCTTTGCATGACTCTAAGCAAATACAAGCTGCATCATGGCAGCACATCATCATCACTTGGCACTATGTTGTTGGGACGGCTCGGGATGGCTCTGGCTTTCAGTGTTACATGTGCCGTGGTGCCTCAACCTTCTCCCTCAACTTTAGCAGGCACATGTCACGCAAAATAGTTACAGCAATACATGTCTCGATGCTCAAACGCCTTGCAACACCACTACAAAAGACATGTATCGTTGATGCCAAGCACATGCATTGATGTAAGAAGGTGGCAACACCACACAACACACCAACACCTCAACAACACACCACCACCACCACAACACAATGACTCATGCCTCACACACCACCTATGCTATGTGCACAACAAACAAGGACTGGCTGAACCTCCTTGCTATAGCTAACACTCACTACGGGACTGCTAAGCACTTTGCCTTGCTGCCGATGCCCCATGGCACCAAACTAGGCTGGGCTTGGCTGGGCTAGGCTAGGCTTGGCTGGGGTGGGCTGGGCTAGGCTAGGCTGGGCTGGGCTGGGCTGGGCTTGGCTGGGCTAGGCTGGGCTGGGCTAGACGTAAGGGGGGGGTGGGTGGGTACCCTAACAACAAGGTGACACAACACAACACACACAACACAACACAACAACGTCCAGCTCCAGGCTGTGCGCTTCAGGCTGGCCGCTCCAAGCTCCAGCGTGTGTCGTGGGGTGGGGGGGAGGGGAGGGGGGGAAGTAGGTGGGCAGAAGACTCAGAATTGGTGGTACCTCCTTCTTGGTGCTACCTCCTTGTTGGTTGCTGCCCTACGCCGCTGCTGTGATCAGTGATGGAGATGGGGGTTTACTATTGGCATCCTGCACACACAATCACAAAGACAAGGTCTTGGGGCACACACAACATAACATGGTTGGAAAAAAGTAGAAATATCCCAAACCTTAAGGTTAGCGACAGCTATGTGCTACCCTCAGCTGTTCATGCATGTCATGCGTTGCGCAAGTGTGCGCGTGCACATCAAACTGACCTAGACAAGGTGAGGTATAATACAACCTTACTCACCTCTTGCTCACTGTTTTCAAGTGCTGATTCCCTTGCTGCACTGCTGCTTGGGAGACCCTTGGGCTGCTGTGGGTTTGATGCTGATCCTCACAACTGCCAAGCACCTGTGCAGGTCAGCAGATTTGGTTGCATGTGTTGACATCGTATGCAAAACGCACTAAAAAACAGCACCCCGTGCTTGCCTGGGAAGTAATTGCGAGTTGCCAGTCCGACGGCAGCGGAGGCTGCTCGGCACGGAAATGCCTCCGGCCACCAATTCATCTCTCCTGTTGCGACACGCATATAAACAGATGGAGAATGACATTGCGAAGCTAATCATGTCGTCGACACAATGCAGTACAATCGACAAAAGAGAGCCTAACCTGCTAGCGACACCGTTGTGAGATGTAGAGCCAAACGGTGGAAGAATTACATGTAGCGGATCAAAGACGGTGCCAAAAAGTGAATTGCGGGGCCAATGGCGGGGGTGACCAGTAGTGGTCACTAGGGACCACTAGCGAGAATACTAGGGACCACTAGTGGCCCGACTCAAACGGTGTTAATGGACTGTGTGGAGTATACCCAATGCACATGGACATGGTGCATGAGTGCCTACCACCTACAGTAGTGCCTGACCCGTCAGGGCTATTGTGTAAAGTCGGCATGACGGCCATGCACAAACTTATGCTGATGACAGCTCAACGAAAAGGGGCACATTCTACTGTGCATCAGCAGGCTGCTGCAGCTGCTGCTGCTGGGCTCAGGCGTTCCCAACTACCTGAAAACCACCCCCCTGTGATACGAAGCCTGTATCTCCGCAGCCACTCAGTCAAAAATATATGTAAACGGTGCTTTGAACAGAGGAGACTCATAGCTACGAGATGGCAGACGCAGCAAAAACTATTTCGCTCTCAGCGGTGCTCAGTGCCTGTCCAAAGATACACATTTGAATTCATGCGAATTCGCCCCATGCGAGGCGCGCCGCTCTAGCACACTTCGCCACACTGCTGTGAGTGGCACCTGAAACGCGCAGCAGCAGTCGGAACATGTTTTGCTTTTGGCATGTGGACGAGACGACGGCAGTCGTGACAGCTGGATATCATTATTAGCTTTTGGAGCTGCTGCTGGCGCTAGTGCATTACCGGCTGCTCTACCACGCTTAAAGAAGGTGCTAGGTGCAGTACATGGTGTTCTCTCACCTTGCTTTGTTGGGATGAAGATGTCTGTTGGTGAGGGTGAGGGTGCGAGGCCGGCTGGGCTGAGCTGCTCTGCCATGCTGCCCATGGGCCGGC
Source organism: Haematococcus lacustris (assembly GCA_030144725.1). Classification (NCBI taxonomy): domain Eukaryota; kingdom Viridiplantae; phylum Chlorophyta; class Chlorophyceae; order Chlamydomonadales; family Haematococcaceae; genus Haematococcus; species Haematococcus lacustris. Next base: position 1,111,495 of record JASKMD010000026.1, on the reverse strand, counting down.
CATGGCTATTAAGCCTTCCATAGCCAGCCTCTGCACACCGCCTCAACACCTCCATTGACACGGGGTGCTGCTCCAAAACCAGCAGCTGCTGCCTCTGCTTGAAAGTGAGTGGGGAGCGGTGGGGGCGGTGTTTGTTCCGGTAGATATGCACCTGACCCTGGAGGCGGTGTCGAGCAGCCCGTAGGGAGTGATTGGTAGCTGCCGCTCTGCATGCCACCTGCTGCAAAGCCGTATGCTCATCCTGCAGGCGTTGGTGTGTTGCCTTCAGGTCGTCTAGGTCGCCCTGCAACCCATCCACGGTGCCCATCAGGGACTGCTCCACATCCCGTAGCCGCTGCACCTCAGCCTGCAGGTCACGGTTTGTCGCTTGTGCCTTACTGCCTGCAGCCTTGATGTTGTTAGGGCAATGCCGATTGCCAGCCCTTGGCGAGTTGTTTAGTGCATTGAGCTGGGCACTGTGCGCCTTGCTCATTCTCTTCTTCATGGTTAGGGAATGAGAGGGGGTGGGTGAGTTGCTGAGCGGGGCTACGGGTGAAGGAGAGGTAGGGGAGAGTGGGTGGGGGAGGTAGGGGATGAGGCTGAGGTAGGGGAGGCTGAGGTAGGGGAGGTAGGGGAGGTAGGGGTGATGTAGGGGAGGTAGGGGTGATGTAGGGGAGGTAGGGGAGGTAGGGGAGGGTAGGGGAGGCTGAGGTAGGGAAGGTAGGCTGAGGTAGGCTGAGGTAGGGAAGGCGGGTGAAGGAGAGGTAGACGAGGTTGGGAGATGGTGGGTTAAGTTGTGTTGGTGGGGGCCACGTGGTGAAGTTGTAAGACAAGCTCGGTCGTCCCCTCGTGAACCTGTAGCCATCAGCATGTGTACCTTGTAAGGGGTCAATCTTGTCACATACAGACCCAATGATTGAGTTGCATAGTGCCACGGACGCGTCATTGAGTATGCTATAACAAATCCGAGTGAGGCCAGGTTGTTTGTTCAATGGTGCAAAACATATAGCGGATAATAGCTGGAGGGGGTTACTAGACCCTACTGTGCCGCCCACCATTACAGCGATATAGCGCTGCCACACTCGGATTCGGATTTCTTCACATCCTCGCCAAGCGGCCTGCACCATCAGGAAGCTCGCGCAGCCATGTTTGCCGGACTTCGGTGGTGTGCGCCACCGACATGTCGTGCATCGCTAACGGATAGCCAAGGACGTAGCTTACCACTGTAGCTAACCACGGTCTGCGATTGGGACACATCCGGGGTCACATGTGTCTGCCCGCATCGAATGACTCCGATGGCAATTCCAGTCTTACATTTAACGCGCATTATCGCATTGCAGCAGACGCAGCAAACGTTACATCAAATGATGGAGTAGATGGGCTGCAGTTGCATGAAGATTGCCAACCCCATGTTGGGAACGCCTGAGCTGGGCCGTGGGTCGCTTGACTCGCAGCCGCTTGTAGCCCAGGCCTGGGTACTCCTTGATCTTGGCTGGCAGAGCTCTTTGCTGTGGCCAGTAGCACAGCTCCAGTGGGCGCCACCTGCTCTCACCAATGCGCTGCATGTTGAGCTCCCATTGCAGCTCAAATCATACATCTCATCGGCGAGTCGTCAGGAGTAGGGTATTGATGGCAGCTTCCGTAGCGCACCGCGCCAGTCTTCAAGCTACGGCCGTTCTATCGCACCGTGCCGCCTCGCCGTGCCTAATCAGGCAAGTGTGATCATTGCTCGCGCCACGGTATTTATCGGGCATAGTAGGTCTGCAGCTCCACACAAGTGCCTGGCTCTCGCTTAGGCCAGGGACTGGCGGCATGGTGATGGCATCCCTCGTCCTTATCTTCCTGTGCTCTGCGCACGTTCTCGCCGCAATGGCCGCATCAACAGCAGGCGATGTGAGCGGAAGCTGGCAACGGGTGCAAGCGCCAGGCAGTGCGCATCGCCACCACAACTATGACGCTGAGGATATCGACGAAGAAACAGGCCAATACACGCACTTGCGCTACAACGTAGAGCTGGTGGGTTCGGCGCGTCGCCGAGCTTGCTCCCAGCACCAGCGCCAGCGTCCTGATCACACAGCGCTCTGCGGTTTCCTGCGCTATAAGATTCTGCATCTGATCTGATCTACCGTCACCATCCTGCATCGGCCGGAACATAACTGCTGCGATGCCACTGATGTGCAAGCGCAGAGGGAGGACCTGGTGGTGCTAAGTCAGGAGGCTCACGTGACGTCTGTCCTGGAGTGTGGGCCATCTCATCTGAAGCTGTCAACAACTGACATTGCGGCTGTGAAGCTTTGGCCAGCAGGAGCAGTTGTGGCGGGTGAAGCATCCTGGGGGTAAGTCCTCGTCCCGCCGTAGGGAAAGGGGCAGACAAAGGCAACTTGGGAACTCGGGGGGGGGCAAAAGGCAGAGCTTGGGACAAATGTGCTTGTGATGCGATGAAGCCTAGCACAACCATTAGCTTTTGCATAACACGACCCAAGATACGCAGGTTGCTTTTTGTGTGGGGGTGGAGCTAAAGCCAAACCGGCTGAGTCACACTGGCACGAATGGGTTTCGGACAATCATGCATCCTAGGATTGTTAGCCATGCTCCTGCTTTCTCAGCTATGCACTGAGGATGCGCGCCTCTGCACGCAGGTGCTCTGGCAACGCCACAGAGGACACTCCTGGACCCTTTTACCTCCGTCTCCTAGCACCCCCTCACGCCTCCGAGTGCACATGGGTGCATGCCATGCCTACATGCCTAGTCACCTTCCACACAGCTCCGGTGAGTGGGAGTTTGCAGTGCAGAAGGCACGCTTATTCCACGCTGCAGCCTGCACGTTAGGACGTGACGATGTTAATGTTTGTTCAAGTTGACCGCTTGGTCGTGATACGAGTCATTTTCTGCTGTCGTTCTGCTCGCGACACGGCAATGCACCTAGCGATACGATGCAGGCAGATGTGGCCAGTGAGACGCAGTCTCAGGGTAGCGAAACGGGTATGTAAAAATTTGGGTAATCCCAAAACATCAGGATGTTAAACGGTCGTGCTCTACTGCACGTCGGACACATCAAGCATATCTGGCAGCTTATCTGCCAGCATAAGCATATCTGCAGCTAAAAGATGAGACTGGAATTGCAGATTCCAGCACAGTGAGCCTGGTCCAAATGGAGAGGGAGGGAGGGAGGGAGGGGGGGGTGAGGGAAGGGGGGTGAGGGAGGGAGGAAGGGTGGAGGGGGGGGGGGGGGTGGAACTTGCTGGCTGGGCTGGGCTGGGCTGGGCTGTATATGTGAGGTGTCTCTGCCAGCTGGGGCTGGGCTGGGCTGGGCTGCAGGGGCCAGGTGTCTCTGGTTGCCTCAGCCATGTGTCGTGCTGAGTGGTGCTGGCAGGTTAGTAGGATGTGGGGTAGGCTGGGCTGGCTGGGCTACAAGTACCCAATGAACCCAGGTCTGTGATGATTTGTCCGATGACTGCTCATTTGTGTCACTTGGGTCATTTGTGAGACTGAGCGGGGCTGCGGCGTTTGAATTGCTTAGCAGCACGAGTGTTTGCAATCCGCATTGAACCATTCCAAATCCTACTGTGGCAATCCAACAATGCAGGTCAGCATGGACCAGTGTTTTCGCCATGGCGAAGTGCATTACAAGCGCCTGCCCCTCACGCACGCCGACCATCCCTTCAACAGCGACTCCGGGCTCAGGCGCCTGCTTCGACGTGCATTGACGGCCTCAGACGACACCCATCAAGTTCACGGCTTGCGACCCTGGCTGACGAAGAGTGATACGTTGACCTCACACCTAAATGTATCCACGACGACTCGTCGCAGGTTGGCCACAGTCTTGAGCGCTTCCTGGATGGAGCAGGTGGGCCAGGTGGGGGTAGGGTGCGGTGGGGGTGGGGGTGGGGGTGGGGGTGGGGGTGGGGGTGGGGGTGGGGGTGGGGATGGGGGTGGGGGTGGGGGTGGGGGTGGGGGTGGGGGTGGGGGTGGGGGTGGGGGTGGGGGTGGGGGTGGGGGTGGGGGTGGGGGTGGGGGTGGGGGTGGGGGTGGGGGTGGGGGTGGGGGTGGGGGTGGGGGTGGGGGTGGGGGTGGGGGTGGGGGTGGGGGTGGGGGTGGGGGTGGGGGTGGGGGTGGGGGTGGGGGTGGAGGTGGGGGTGGGGGAGGGGGAGGGGGTGGGGGAGGGGGAGGGGGAGGGGGAGGGGGAGGGGGAGGGGCTGCCTGGTTGTCTGCGGTGGGATTACTGGCACCAGTGACCATGCCCCGATGAAATGTCACTTGGGCGGTGTGACAAAAACAGTGTGACATTAACACGATAGTCAACGACATGCTGAGTGTGTGGAGTGTGACTTCGCACTGGGGAGTGAAGCCGCCTTTCCTGCAGGGCACGGACACTGCCATAGCTACTGTTGGTGACCTGGCCAGAGGGGCCCCAGGCGCAGCAAGTGCGTCAGAACGAAGGGCCCTCTATACCTTGGAGGCGTGGCAGGTAAGTGCCTGGAATTCCGTGTAGTACTGCGTCTGGTGCCTGTCATGTTATCTGTCGGAGCTCAATTATCATCCATACATTGTCATCCATCGCCCATCCATCATCTGCGTTGTACTGTGCCCATCGTGTCTGTCATCAGTCTCCATTCATATACTTGGAATTTGATTACCTTAACTCATCTGGCCTGGACGGGCTTAACGGGCCATCTTCGCTTAGGGCCAAGAAAATGACTCCAGCTGACCTGGCATGAGCTTGTTTGTGCCACCATCGCAGAACCTGGCAGACTTCGAGATGAACTGGAATCCACAGACTCAATCTGCTCGCCGGCAAGGCCTTTCGCTATGGAATTCCAATAGTTTGCGAGTGAGTGTAATTCATGCAAGCACGCAGGTGTGGTGAGAGTGACCCCAAGTGACCCCATTTCGTCACGCTCATGCGAGAGCCGCTTGCAGCACATATCCCCTATATTCACCGTTACCCTACCAACAACTGTGCACACAATGCACGAGCAGAGTGCTGACTCCAACAGCAAAAAAAGCGGTAGTGGCGCCAAGGTCGTCATTAGCAGAAGCACTGTGTGGAAGCAAGTGTTCGGAGCGAAGGTGTGAAGAGCTTTGAAGGGCTTGCTGTCACCCACCTGCTGGCTTGCAGGTGCTGTGCAACAACTGCTTTGCACGCATGGAGGCCGGCATCTATTTCATCATGATCCTCAAAGGCACATGGTGGTTTCCGTTTGTTTATGTGGACTACATGAAGGTGAGCACTACTGTCACACGGCTGGTCGCAATGCACAAGCATTGGAGTGTGAAGCATTGGAGTGTGAAGTAGTAGTTAAGGTCAACACTGCAACATCCTCCTCACCATCACCTTCAGCATCATTATTACCATCACCATCATCATCACCATCACCATCACCATCACCATCACCATCACCATCACCATCACCATCACCATCACCATCACCATCACCATCACCATCACCATCACCATCACCATCACCATCACCATCACCATCACCATCACCATCACCATCACCATCACCATCACCATCACCATCACCATCACCATCACCTGCAACGCACAACCTCACACACGGCATCATGTGATTGACTTAGCTGCAAGTTGGGACAATGGCAGTGTGTCAGAGGGAAGCTGGGAAGCTGGGAAGCTGGGAAGCTCTGGTTGTGCCATGCATGTGAACATTCATCTGCATAGCCGCTGCACCCGTGCTTGTGCCTTGCGGCCTTGGCGTTGCGGAGCCATGGGGCACCTCGACGAGTTAAAACAGCTTGACCGGGGAGTGACTCGGTGCTGTACAATGGCTGCAGTTTGAAGTGTACGGCAGCTTGAGGATGAGCCTTGACGCCACAGTGACAACAAGCACGCGCGTGGACATTTGGTCAAACCCCGTCATCCTCGTGCCGGACGTGCGCGTCGCCACCATCACCATCCCGGTGTCGCTAATCCCCGTGCAAATCAGCTTCTCTGTGGGGTTGCAGGCGAGTTGTAGTTATGCAGGCTGACACGGGCTTCTTCTCGTCCCGTGCTGATTATGCTTGGCTGGCAGCTTCCCCTGCTCTGGCCACCAGCACAGCTCCAGTGGGCGCCACCTGCTCTCCCCAATGCGATGCATGTTGAGTGCTGCATTGCAGTCCCTGTCCAGACACCTGCCTGGCTGTGGTGCTGGCTTGGCTTTGGCAGCCTTGCCCTGGGCCTTGCCTGTGCCCTTGGTGGGCTGGGCAGGCACAGCTGCCTGCTCAGCGTTGGTGCGCTTGCTGCGCTTGGCTGGCAGGGGAGTGCTGGGCCCTGGCTCTGAGGCTGCTGCTGGTATGGCTTCCTGGCTGCTGCATGGGGCCTGTGGGGGTTTGCGGGGGGCACTACAGGGCACCACATCATGCCCCGCACTGGTTGGTCACGCTGCTGGCTCCAGGCTGGGCGCAGCAGGTGGTGTTCCACCTGCCCTGCTGGGGGCTTTCAGACTGCACGCCTGGTGGGCGCTCATTGTCCAGCCCCTCCTCATATGGTTGCTTGCCATTCACTGCTGAGCTGCCCGGGTGGTGCGGTGCTCTTCCACAAGCACCACCCTGCCCCGTTGTGTTTCTTCAGGCGAGCGAGACGCTGCGATGGCGCGTAACTCACAGTCGGCTAGGGACACGAACCTTTCAGTTTCTTTGCGGGTCCTTCTTTTGCTTGTCGGTGCCCTTCCGGTTCTCCTTAGCCATGAAGCGATGTGCATTAAGACGGGCGGTGGCCCTTTCAGACAACTTGGGATTACCGAGAGATTCATGGAGTGATGATCATCCTACCATGGTCCATAGCACAAGGGTAGCAAGCGGTGCAATGCCGGTTGCAAGTCCAGCTGGAGGTTGGCATGCCCATTGACAGTCCCACCCATGTCCTTGTCTGCAGGCCAGGACGAAAGTCTCCACAACAGTCGCTGGTTCAGCCTCCCTGGCATTCGACTACTCCAGACATGTTTCATATGCCACCGAGTACCGCGACCAGTGGGGCGAGTTTCGAGGGTGAGGCGGCCTTGGGAGGGAAGACACAATTGCTGAGGGAGGCGACATGGTATGCATCCGCATCGTCGTCCTTGTTGTTGGCAGTGGCGGTGTCGTCACATGGCATTTGCCCATATGCTGTCCCATTGGCTACCGCTGATGTTGCATGCCCTTTAAGCTGGTGCCTGCTGCTGCTGCTGCTGCTGCTGCTGCTGCTGCTGCTGCTGGCGCCGCAGAAGTGGCAGTCGAGGCGGTGATGGTCTGACCGTGCGGCCGCTGAGGCTGTCCATGACTGGCTCTGCAGACATGGCCGTCGCCCTCCTGCCCACATTGACTGCGACCTTGTGGTGAGGGCAGCTGGGCAGTGCTGCCCACTGCCTGGGAAGCTTGGGAAGCTTGGGGATTGGGGTTAGGGTTAGAGTTTGGGTGGGGAGCTGGGGCAGCTGCTTCCCACTGCCTGCTGCTGATTGCCTGTCTGCTCACTGCCACTGGGGTTCCCTCTGCAGAACCTCTTGTTGGGGCAGCTCCTGTTGCTGCCTCAGAACCAGCACTGCCTGTGCCTGTGTGGGTGCCTGACGCGTCACCTGTGACGTAGGATCTCTTGATGTCTCATCTTCCTTCTTCTCATGATGCTTCACCTTTGGCGCCACAGGCCAGCAACTGTTGTCAGGCCATCAACACACTGGCCGCATGGCTCAGGATGATCTCCCATGCAAACCCTGGCAGTAGCCCAGCAGCCAGCTCATCATGGCAGCCATAGAGCACCTCCTGCCAGAGGCTGGGACAAAACTGTACATTGCAAGGCAGGCAGCCCACAACAACAATACAGCTGCTCCATTCATTGCCAGCCTCATTTGTTTGCCCGTGCTGACTGTGCTGACTGAGCTGACTGTGGTCTGGGTGTAGCCTGTGTGCTCCGTGGATGATATCCTTCACTGCTGCACTCTGTTTCGTGGCATGTGTTGCATGCATGATGGCCGCATGGATGCCAAGCCTGGTGTATAGGGGGATGGCAAGAGTCCTTTGGCGCTAACACGCCAGTACTGCTGCTGCCACTGCTGCTGCTGCTGCTGCTGCTGCTGCTGAGGCTGCTGCTGCTGCTGCTGCTGAGGCTGCTGCTGCTGAGGCTGCTGCTTGTGAGGCTGCTGAGGCTACCCGGAGGCTGCATGCACGCCATGCAGGAGCATAGCTCCGTTTGTGGTGCAGCCAGCTCCTCTGGTCGGCGTGCAGCTCACACCACGGGCAGGGGGTTGCTCTGGGGTGTTGTACCAGTTGTTTGTCGGCATGGACCTGATACTTGGCATGGAGAGGATCTATGTCCCGGTAGGTGCAGCTCTGCTGGCCAGGGTCGAGGGGGAGGGGGAGGGGGAGGGGGAGGGGGAGGGGGAGGGGGAGGGGGAGGGGGAGGGGGAGGGGGAGGGGGAGGGGGAGGGGGAGGGGGAGGGGGAGGGGGAGGGGGAGGGGGAGGGGGAGGGGGAGGGGGAGGGGGAGGGGGAGGGGGGAGGGGGAGGGGGAGGGGGAGGGGGAGGTCGCTGATGACTTGGTGCAGTCACAGTTCCATGGGTGCAGCTCTTTGATGGGGAGTTCTTGTCCATGCTGGGGAGGGGAAAGGGCCCATATGGGTGTAAGACCCACATATCGCCGAGGTGTTTGTGCTGGGTGGCCTGGGTGCCTTGCTGCTAGGTGCAACCACATCCCCCATGCTGCCAGCTGTTGCCTGCCAAGTTGCTGTTGTAGTCTTACTTTGCATCCAGCTAGGTAGGGCACAGTAGTAGGGGCAGCAAGGGGTGGTTCAAGGTCTGGCAGCATCTCCAGGTCATTCACCACACCCTGCTTCACCACACCCTGCTCTGGGGGTGTCACCAGCTAGGTAGGGGGTCAGCTGTGGTCTTGCTGATGGACTCCTTGAGGGGGAGGGGGAGGGGATGGACATTGCAATGATGTGTGAGCTCCGTCCCCAACAGCGATTGTGTTGATGAATGGCATGCAGATACCGTTCACATCCTGGGAAATCAGCCTGGGGGGCTCGACTCTGCCCTGGTACAGAACCTTGACGTTGGTGGGAAAGGTGAGCCCTGCCCTGCCCTGCGAACAGGAGCGAGTGGGTCAAGTCATTGCCATAGCTCTTAAGACGCTCCACTTATTGGCTGTGTCTAGAGCATTTGTGGTGAAGCGGCAGGTAGTGATCAGTGGTTGAAGGGAGAGGTAGGCCCTTTCCTGTTCACCGTCCACACTCCTCCTCCTTGTTGGTCTGCAGCAGGCAGCAGGCAGCAAATGGTGGAGATGGCGTCGTCACGGTCCTGGCCCCCCACCCTCCCCCCCTCCCCCATTCCCCTGCCCATCGCTCCCCACGATCTTCGTGATGATTGGCCATGGTCTCACTAAGCTGCAGGGTTAGACGCACACGGGCCTGGAGCACAGCATGTAGGGTTGGACTAGGGCATGTATAGGGTAGGCCCATATCTATAGGGTATAGGGTATAGGGTATCTCTATATCTATAGGGTATCTCTATATCTATAGGGTATATCTTTAGGGTATATCTTTAGGGTATATCTTTAGGGTATATCTTTAGGGTATATCTTTAGGGTATATCTTTAGGGTATATCTTTAGGGTATAGGGTAGGCCTGGACAGGGTATTTAGGGCATGCAGGGTAGGGCTGGACAGGGTATGTAGGGCATGCGGGCTGGACACATAGACTACAGCGGAACTATCACTACAGCGGAGGCGGCTTACAGTGCGGCAAGAAGTCAAATAAAGGAGGGGCAACTGGACTTCACTGTTGTCTGCACTTGTTGGATGTTAATCTTGTTGGACACACAGGCTGGAGCCTCAGCCTGGCTGCACAGCAGGTTCTTGGGCTCACATGCCACCTGTTGCCCCCCACTGTGTGATGAGTGGCAGTGGCCCTCCTTTGCCACCTGTTGCCCTTCACTGCGAGTGCAGATGTACCTTCAATGCTGGGGCTGCAGCGGCTGCCTGACCACGTCAAACCGGATGATGCTGCCAGCTGCCGCAACCCCAAGCGGGGAGTGGAGTGTTGGCGAGTGGGGGCCATGCAATAAGACGTGTGGCGGGGGCAAACAGGAGCGGTCTGTGAGGTGCTGGGTGAGTGAGTGGGTGGCCTGCATGGCCCGCGTGACTACGACTGCTGCCCCCCCACCCAACCCTGCGCAATGGCACACAGCAGCTCCCTGCTTTACACATCAGTACAGGCAACAGTCAGGAGCCAGGCCAGCATCCTAACCCTGCCACTTCATGTCGCCCCCACCCACCCTGGCTGCAACCACCTTTTTTTGCAAACGCTCTGGTACTAACCCTGTCTCCCTCGTAAACCCTGTCTCCATCTTATCATCAGCAGAAACGTCCGACAATCACCACATGGGTGGTCATATGCATGTGTGTACCACTGGTGCCTGTATTGTTGGCACTGAGGTTGCAGTAGGGCGATGGTGGGTTTGCTGCAATGCTATGAAGCTACAAAGGGTTATGCCATTGCATTTCGGGCAACGTGTATACCCCCATGAAGTAACAGGGCCTCTGACATCAAGTCATACACACACGTTATGAAGGGGTTATACAGATTGTAGGGAAGCTGCCTTTGGGTTGACCTGCTGTTCGTGTGTGCAGACCAGTTCCCCATCTCGCCTGCCCATGTCGCCGTCCTGTGCTGTGCAGTCTGGCGCAGGGCGGCCCGTGTGTGGACCCATTAACCCATCTCACCTGCAAAGTCATGGTCCTTTGCTGTTGAGTCTGGCGCAGGTCCCCGCCACCAGAGCCTATGAATCCGACTCCTTATGCCTGGCTGTCCCCAAGCCAGCGACCAGACAGGGCTGCAACCAGCAGGCTTGCGGACTGCGGCCCTGCCCCTCCAACTGCACAACCGCCATGCTCAGCAACACAAAGTGTGATGAGGAGTGCATGGGCGCAGAGTGAGTGCTGCTGCTGGGTCACCTCCTCCTCCTCCTCCTTGAGGCTCATTTCCTCAAACTCAACTTGGCCTCACACAGCGGTCACACTGATTATATTTGCTGGGCTAATGAAAGTGAGCGGAGGAATGGTGAATGGTCAACAGGATGGTGGTCAGCTGCTGGGCAGGCTGACCCCTAGTGCGAGGCTACAGCTGCTGCAGGTCGTGACCCAGCCCCAGCTGCCCCAGCTGCACCTCCCCGCCCCCACCGCCGCCCCCACCGCCACCCCAGCTGCCGAAGCTGCCAGCAAACAAGGCAGTGTGCTGGCCGCAGCCATCAAGGCCGCTATCGTCAAGGCGACAGCGGGCTCTGAGCAGGCCCCCCTGGCGCCTCACCAATGGCCTGCAGCACCAGGGCATGCTGTTGGGGGGAGACGCCCAGGTTGTGCCGGGCACTACGTCCGGCTGGCACTGGGTCACCCACCAGCATGCCCTGGGTGCAGCGGCTGGCTCTGAACAGTCCACCCACATTCTCGTTCTAGTCCTATCCTAGCAACCCAATCATGTGCTGCTGCTGGCGCTGCTTGCAGGTGTGGCTATGACAACGGCAGGTGCGCCCAGCAGCAAGCGATCTCCTCCACCTGCTCCTCACAGACCAGCTGTACCGGCTGCCTGGGCGCAAGAGATGTCAGCTGCGGCTGGTGCACTGACAAGGGCCGTGGCAGCTGCAGGGACGGGGATGCTGCTGGGCCCTCTTCAGGAACTTGCGGTGCGTGCAGGCAGCAGCAGGAGGAGCAGGCAGCAGCAGGAGGAGCAGGCAGCAGCAGGGAGGAGCGGGCAGCAGCAGGAGAAGCAGGAAGGTCAGGCAGGGGGGCAGGGAAGCCATGAGACTAGGCCATCTGCAGCAGGACACAAGGCCTGCCTGCCCTGCACCCCATGACGTCACCCCACGCTGCCATGCTCCTCCACTGCCCTATGACGTCACCCAGGCGGCAGCTGGTGGGTGACCCAGTGCAAGCCTGACGAGCCGCCCCTGGCGCTGGCTTGCCCCAGCAGCCTGAAGGCCGGCGCCACCACCACACTGGCCTGGGAGGGAGGACCAGCTGGGGGCAAGGTTGTGCTGTACCTCCGCGTCTTGGACACCGCTGACGGCGCCCTGCCTGCCTCAGGTCAGTGCTGCTGGGTCACTGCAGCGGCGTGCTGACTTATTGGCCACACCTTCTGGAGTCCGGAGCCACACCGCGCTGAGTCACAGCCAGATGCGCTTATTGGCCACACCCAGCACCTGGGCCCTCAACCTTGAGCCTTCATTGCAATCGAACACACTAGGCCACACCCAGCACGGGCCGCAGCAGCAGGAAAATGGACCGCCCTTAGGACCAGGCGGTTATGTGCAGGCAGGGGAAACGACTCAGCCGCAATTTGCAAACTAGGAACATGCAGGTTAAACAAAGGAAAACACAACTGAATAAATAAAAGAAAAGGCAAGAAAAAAGGGAAAGATCAAGGAAAGATAGATGGAGTCACACATCTTCGTCCCCTGTCCTTGTCAGTCAGCCGCTGCCCCCCTTCCCCGGGCATCTGTCTAATGATCTGGCACCTGGCATTCGAAAGCCTGCTGTGCACCCCCTGCCGATCCCACTGGCCTGCAGGTCGCCACCTGCGCACCCTGCCAGCCAACGCCTCTTTTTACCACTTCGTCAACATGGCAGCAGGTAAGCTAAGGCCCAGTGAGCTTGGGCTGGGGCTGGCCGGTGTAGTGGGGTGGTTCGAGCTGGACATATGACCGGGGATGGCGATGGGGATGGAATGGGATATACTGTTTTTCAATACCAACGCCTCATCTTTGCAGCTTCACGGCGCCGAATGATGGCAGACGAGGCAGACAATGACGAGGTCCAGGTTGCCGCTCTTGTTACGGGGTTCGGCATTCCTGCAGGCAAGTGGGCATTGCTGGCACCCCGCCCCGCCCCGCCCCGCCCCCGCCCCGCCCCGCCCCGCCCCCGCCCCCGCCCCGCCCCACCCCACCCCACCCCACCCCACCCCACCCCACCCCACCCCACCCCACCCCACCCCACCCCACCCCACCCCACCCCACCCCACCCCACCCCACCCCACCCCACCCCACCCCACCCCACCCCACCCCACCCCACCCCACCCCACCCCACCCCACCCCACCCCACCCCACCCCACCCTGAACTACACATGCCTGCACTAGGCATTCTTCCACAACTGCACGCTGCAAATGCTTTGTGCAGGCCCCATTGACAACACAGGCAGCTTCAACTGGACTCTGCTACCGGGCCTGCCCTCAGCCTCCTACCAACTACTCATTGCCAGCGCCTCAACACCAACGAACTTTGCATTGAGCAACCACACCCTCCACATCAATGGCACTAGCGCCAGCATACCCCTGTTTCCGTGCAACACGAGGCCCTGCACCACATACACCTGGAGCACCACCGCCTGGTCCCAGTGCAGCAAGGACTGTGGTACAGGCAAGCGATTGGGGGGCAGGCAGGCAGGCTGTTGAGGGCTGCATGTTGAGGGATGCATGCTAGCCCTTGAGCTGAAGCGAGCACTCCACTGCACACAACAGTAGATAGATAACACTATTAACCTGGTTAGACCGGCACGGAGCTAAGAGGCTTAAGTCTCACAGCGCACGTCAAGACAAAGCTGAAGACTTGCACAGGGCCTGCCTGGCAAGACTCGACACATCCCCACTTCCCCCAGCCAGTGCCTTCACCTGCACAACACCTGTGTATCACCTGTGTACCACTTGCTAATCACCTGCTAGCCACCTGTTAACCACCTGCTAGCCACCTCCTAACCATCTCCTAAGCACCTGCTAACCACCTGTGCACCACCTGTGCACCACCTGTGTACACCCTGTGTACCTTCAGCTGTACCTTAAGACTCGCTCACTCTCCAGCAGTCATCTGGGACAAGAGCATGGCAGCTGCATCTGGGACAAGAGCATGGCAGCTGCATCCTCACCCCTGGCACCCACCTCCCCTACAGCTTGTGGTCTGCCTGACATGGCTTAAGACACAACCCGTCTCTAACATAGGTTATAATCAGGCTGTCTGGGTTAGGGGTGGGAGTGAGTGCGCTGTGCACAAATGGGCTGCTGGTCATGCTCATTGCTGAGCGAGTCCATCACCCCCATTTGGCATTGCGTGTCCTTCACAATACCTCCCTTTCCCCAACTGTGTTAAAGAGCACTGCAGGTAACACTCTGTGCCTGGTGCGCGAGCAACCGTAACTGCAACTGCACAGCCCTCCCTGGCCCTCCCATCAAACATGCTCCCATGCGACCAGGTGTTGTCGGTGAACGCAGGCACGCAGTCACGGGTCGTGGTCTGCATGGCCAGTGAGATGGGTCAGGTTTCCTCCGTGGTGGCCGACCAGCTGTGCAGCGGTGCTGGACGCCGCCCTGCTGGCCAGCAGGCATGCAACACAGCGGCCTGCCGGGAGACCCCGCTGATCCTCAGGCCGCTGCCGCCGGGACTCATGGTGCCTGCGGGTGGCCAAGTGGAGCTGGCCTGGTCGGGTGGTCTACAGTACAGCTCGGTGCAGTTTGCACTGCAGCAGGTGCGGCAGAGGGCGGGGCGGGAAGAAGCTAGAAGGGAGCTAGAAGGGAGCTAGGCAGAAGCTAGGTGGAAGCTGTGGACGGGGCCAGGCATGGGGAACGCCTGACCTGGCACAGCAGCAACCGTTACCCCCAGCCCCAGCCCCACACACGGCTCAACACACCCTCCACGGCGCTTTACCCCTCCCCTCACCCCCACCTCCTACTCCCACCTCCTATGCTCCATATTGGCAAATGCCATGTAGGCAAATGGTGGGGATGGTGATGGACCCCCCCTCAACACCCAGCCTGCAGGCAGCCCACCCCGGCTCCCCTGCATGTGCCTTATCCTCCTCCTCCAACCTGATGTGCCTCAATGTCTGTGTCACAGCTGCAGCAGCCACCTGCCTCCCTCACCTGACACTGCTCTCACTCTGCTGTCAGCTGGCTGCCATCACATCACACCACAAGCACAGCAGACAGCTAGCCACATGGGCACATGGCCACATGGGCACATGGCCACATGGGCACATGGGCACATGGGCACATGGTTACATGGGCACATGGCTACATGGGCACATGGCTACACATGGTCAGCACCCAGCTTGGCAGGGTTTGTGGGCACATGGTTACACATGTGGACCGGTCAGCACCTTGGCCCTCAACCTTGAGCCTTCATTGCAATCGAACACACTAGTTGTGGACCACTACAAAACAGTGTTTTTTCTGTGTGGTGTTCCCATCGCATGGCATGCTCATGGCCTATACATGGCATACACATGGTCACGGTCGCCTACCACCTACAGCATTGCCTGACCCCTGTGACAGGGCTATGACGTAGAGTTGTAGAGAAGCTAGGCGGAATCTAGGCGGAAGCACAGGGTGAGCTTCTAGCTCGGCAGGGCTGTGGGGGCGCCGGTGGATCGGTCAGCCCGCAGCCCCCTACCAGCTGCCTGTTGCCGCCTCCCCCTGCTGCTCCCAGGTGGCTTCAGGCGTGGCTGGGCAGCTGCCCGTCAGTGGCCCCTGGCAGGTCTCAGGCCTGGGGCTGCCAGTAGTGCCGCAGGACATGCACCTTGGCACCAGCTGGACCGTGCCCTCCTCACTACCATCAGGTGGGGCTCGACCTGGGCAGCAGGCAAAGCAGCGGCTCACAGCCCTTCCTGCAGTGCAGCTAGGAGAAACGGTTGCACACAGCAGCAGCGGCGGCAGCGGCGGTAGCAGCAGCAGCAGCAACGGGCCAATGGGAATGACAAGGAAGAACTGCCAGCAATGCCAGACACATGCCTGGCTGTGGGTGTTATGTGCATCCTGCTGCAGCATCTAGTGCCACAGGCCAAGAAGCCGGTTCCTCTGTGAATGCTGCTGAAAATGCAACTGCTCAGGGTGAATGGTGGTCCTGCTGCTGCTGCTGCTGCTGCTGCTGCTGCTGCTGCTGCTGCTGCTGCTGCTGCTGCTGCTGGGTGGTGGTGGTGGTGGTGGAGCAGGGCAGTACCTGTTGAAGGTTGTGTCAAGGACGACACCCAGCAATCAAGACGTGCTGGACACACCACTGCTGGTGCAAGGCAATGTGACGTATGACGTGACGCTGATCCCCAATGAGCATTACATGGACCTGGACAGTCACGATGACATGCAGGCAAGCTGTGGTGGGGCAAGGCTGGGGCAGGGCAAGCTTAAAGTATTGGCTAGGTGGTTAGGTTATTGGCAGTTGGGTGGTTAGTGAAAAAATGACATCCATGCTGCAAGCTGGGAGTATAGTGATAGCTGCACAGGCTGGCAGCCGACGAGCTGCCCAAGCTCCATGCCCTGCTGTATGAGCCACATTGAGGGCTGAATGAGTCAAGTTGTTTGGAAGTGCCCTTTGGAAGTGCCCTTTGGAAGTGCGAGATGGTAAGTGCCTTTTGGAAGTGCGAGAGTGAGTGATATCGCCTCCTGGGTATAAGTAGGGATCAGCAGGTGTGAGCTGATATGAGCCTAGTGGCGCAATGCCTCCGAGGAAGCGGCCCAGTTTTGTCATGCCAACTCTACATCATAGCCCTATGGGTCAGGCAATGCTGCAGGTGGTAGGCGACCGTGACCATGTGTAGGCCATGAGCATGCCATGCGATGGGAACACCACACAGGAAAAAACACTGTTTTGTAGTAGTCCACAATTAGTGTGTTCGACTGCAATGAAGGCTCAAGGTTGAGGGCCAAGGTGCTGTATGAGCCACATGGATGTGTATGAGCCACGTGAAGTATGAGTCATGAGCCACGTGAAGTATGAGTCACGTGAACAGGGTGGGGTGGGAGCTCATGCCACCTGCCTGCCGCCCCTCCCTGCCCACCCTGGTCTGCCTCCCATGCTTGGCTCAGCTCCTCCCAGGTCGTGTTCCACCTCCACCTCAAGGTGTACTCTGTGCCCCAGTTTGCCGCGCCCCGCCTCCTCTGCCTTGCTCTTTTACGCTTGCACCCCATGCTCAGTCCCGCACCAGCCTTAGTCGCAAGGGCAGGATTGGGAAGGCCGCCCCACCACCTGCCTCTCCCTCCACTCGGCTAACCCTCCTCCCTAACTGCTCTATCTCTGCCCTGTTTTGACTCGCCCCACCACCCTTACCTCAGCTTACCAAGCTACCCAATTCTGCACCTCCACCTCCCCTGCTCTGCACCTGCCCACCCTGCAGCTGGTGATCTATGGCAGCCACGGCGAAACCGCAGCCATGGACATTACGCTGAGCACAGCGTGGGATGCTGGCGGTGGGGCCTGTTCCATAGCGCTGCAGGGGCTGGACGTTGGCATGGTGCAGCACTTGAGACTGAACTGGGCGGCAACCTACTCCAGGCCAGCACTGGCAGCTGTGGTGGTGCACAGACTGGGCAGGACGTATGAGGTGCGTGCCCCTTACCCGGGGCATGGTCCGGGTCAGCCCCTGTTGTATGCCTGTGTTATGGGTGCCAGTTTGACGACAAATCAAACTTTCAAGCCCTGCGTCACTGGCTAGGGAACTCAATCTGACATGGTGGTACCAGGTTAAGCATGGCACAATCAACCACTCTTTCACTTCATGCCCAACCCACCACCTCTCAATCCCTCACCCTCCCTCCCACACACCCACCCTTACCACCTTGAAGAACTGCTCCAGCACCCGGTCCTGGGCTGCGTACAGCCTCAGCCACTGCCGTACCCACTTGGGGTCCAGGTACACCTCCCACACCGCGTTCCAGGTGGCCAGGGTGACGGTGCCCCTTACCAGCCGTCACCATCAACCCTTACCAGCCGTCACCAATGAGCGCTGAATGATCTGGTCCTGGTCTACCAGCTACACCCATCCTGGCTCTGGCACAACCACATGTGGCACCAGCATGTGGCACATGTTGCACTAGCATGTGGCACATGTGGCACAACCACATGGCTTCCCACATGGTGCACCATGCCAGCTGGTCCCTCATTCTGTAGGGGTAGCAATGGTGTGGGATCGGTGGGCTGGGGCAGGGTTGAGAGGAGGGTGTGATGTGTTAAAATGACTAGTGTTAAAAGCGCCATGGCTTTCAGCACCTACAGCCCCTGTCCCATGGCTCCCCACCAGCTTCCTTCTTCACCAGGCTGCTGCCCTCGTCCTATGAAAACTGCACCGCAGGCTGGCGTTGTCTACCCTCCCACTCCTGAGGTGGATAACCCCAACTACCACAACCACCACTACCCCATTTCTGAGGTGGAGCTGCCTACCTGCCGGGATCACAGCAGCAGCTGCTTTGCCTGCACCTCCACCCCGGGCTGCGGCTGGTGCCAATCTAGTGGCCAGTGCATGGCTGTAGGCCCCGGTGGCAGCAGCAGCTGGGGCCCGGCCTGGGGGGACTGCCCTGAGACATCCTGGGCCACTGGCCCTGCACAGTGCTTCGATGCTTGCCAGCAGCTGGCAACCTGCGACACCTGCATGGCCATTGTAGGCTGTGGGTGGTGCGCTAGCAGCTGCAGCTGCAGGAGCAGTGACGCTCAGCTGGCGGGGGACGCTCTGCCAGGTGGGGTGGCCAAGGGGGACAGGGTATAGGGAGTTGGCGGGGAATGGGCGCATATTCAAAGCTACTATGTTAAGGCATTGTGTGACCGCAACACGTCAAGGTGGGGTGACATAGCATGATTCTGCTTGGTTGCTTAGCTTGGGCCGCCTGGGTCCAGTCGTCAAGCGCCTTTGCCACTGTCGACTACTGCACAATGCGTCTGGCCAGGGGTGTGCCCGGCTCAAAGCTTTGTGCCACAGCTAGCAATCGGCGAGGCGTGCGGCGCACAAGCTGGAGCTACGTGCGTGTCGTCACCTCCTCTGCGCGCCGTTCCAACCGCAACCGTCTTCATGGATGAGGGTGTGACCTACGTTAACCTAGACGGTTCCCAATCGACGCCATGCGCCACTTGCGCGACAGCGGATTGCGGCCCCAACAGCGTGTGCGTGGCGAAGGGGATCGCGGCCACTTGCGTGTGCACCGACGGCTACTCAGGTATGCGGTGGGCTGCAGCTCCGAACGACTGGTACCTGGGGTGGCGATACAGCACCTTGGCCCTCAACCTTGAGCCTTCATTGCAATCGAACACACTAGTTGTGGACCACTACAAAACAGTGTTTTTTCTGTGTGGTGTTCCCATCGCATGGCATGCACATGTCCTATACATGGCATACACATGGTCACGGTCGCCTACCACCTACAGCATTGCCTGACCACGAGGGCTATGACGTAGAGTTGGCATGACAAAACATGCACTAATAGAAAGCTGATAACAGCTCAAAGGGGGGGTTTGTCAAAGGGGATATAGCACCAAGCAAAGCGGGTACAACCTGGCCGTCTAAGGACATCTTGTAAATGTGTGCATCAGCAGTAATGTGCCGCTAGCAGGTGTCAGTAAACCGCACACTCATAGGGTCCTCTCATCCCCCTGGCCTTCGCTTCTGCATCAATTCTTGCCACCTAAGGCCCTGAGCATGCCAGTGTTAGCTGAGCCGTGCAGGCCCTTTACTCATCATCCCACTTATCATGCCTCCTCTTCCCCTGATCTCTGCTGTGCAGGTTCTGACTGCTCCCAGCCACCAGGCCCCTGCTTCAATGTGACCTGCAGCGACCATGGGGTGTGCATGCAGCGAGGCACCACAGGCACCTGCGCCTGCCGCCCTGGCTTCTCAGGGGAGGACTGCAGTCTACAGAGTACCCCACCCCTGCCCGCACCTGCTCCTCCTCGGCCAAAAATTGTGGTAAGGTTCTTTCAGCTTGCACAAGGCCAGTGTATGATGTGTGCGGCGGGGTTCCTGCGCGTGTGAAGGCAGTCATCGTCTCATTGCAGGATGTGTTGCTATGCACATCATCACATTGACAAGCAATTTGCATCGGCATGCCACCACAAACCCCCAGCATGCATTTACATTGCTCAATGGCACTTTTAGGCTAGCATTGCCCCTCTGCTGAGGCACAGTAGTGTGTGCCCCCCCTTTGAGCTGTCATCAGCTTACATTAGTGCATGTTTTGTCATGCCAACTCTACGTCATAGCCCTCGTGGTCAGGCAATGCTGTAGGTGGTAGGCGACCGTGACCATGTGTATGCCATGTATAGGCCATGAGCATGCCATGCGATGGGAACACCACACAGGAAAAAAAACTGTTTTGTAGTGGTTCATAATTAGTGTGTTCGACTGCAATGAAGGCTCAAGGTTGAGGGCCAAGGTGCTGAATGAGTCATTACTGTTTACTGGTCCACCTGTAGTCCCTTCATGCTCACGTTGGTGTGGGGCAAAGGGTCGCCCTGCAGCCTTAACCCGAAGTCCTGCAAATTCACACCCAAGCAGCCAACCTGGCTATGTGCTGCTGCCCTGCAGAGCCACTCAAGCACGCCCCGCCAGTTGAGGTCATTGGGGGCCTCCCAGGTGGACCACTCCAAGTCCTTTGCTCAGGGTGGCCGCGACTACAGCCTCAGCCTTAGCCGCACCAGCCAACCAGCCGGGCGCCTCGATCTGGGAGCCAGTTGGCAAGCTGCACCTCACCCTGAGCACCGCAAGCTCTTGCAGGCGGCGCCCAGTTGCTACACTTGGACCATCACCCAGGAGCCTCCTGCTAGCACAGCTTCCATTGAAGGTGACGCTGCTGGTGTGGCGATGATTGCCTATTTGTCATCCCTGGTCTCTTGTAACCATATTCCTAATAGACTATGTTCATTATCCATGTCATTATTGATCCCTGATGGCCAGGGCATGACTGTCTGTGGACCTGGCTGTTAGTACTGGTTGCTAAGACTCGACACAAAGCAGCTGGCTTCAAGCTGCCCTGACCCTGACCCAGACCCTGACCCTGACCCTGACCCTGACCCTGACCCTGACCCTGACCCTGACCCTGACCCTGCCTATGCAGAACCATCAGCTTTGGGCACCTTTGTGTCAGATCTAGTGCCAGGAGCCTACACCTTCCAGCTCAGTGTTCTGGACAACTCCGGAGGCCTCGCCACAGCTAATGTCACCGTGGTTGTCCAGGCTGGCAACACCCCCCCACCCTTTATTGACTGGCACAACCGCCGCAGGTTCTAGGAGACTCTGGTGGCTGCACCAGAGTGTTTCTGTCTTGCTGCCATCGTCCCCATGACACTGGGTAGCTCTGGGGTCTCTGGGTGTGAGCTGGGTTATTGCTCACTCTTTGCTGCACATGGTGTCAAGGGCATAAGGAAATAAAGAATGGAACTTGAACATCCAGTGCAGTGCAGTTGTGTGCAGTGTGGCGAGTGGAGGTGTCAGCGGCGACGCACAGGTGGAGCAGGGGAGATTTGCATGCTGAGGCCTGGCCTCGCCCCATTTTGGAGAGTTGGAGTCTAATAGAATGGCAGACGCGATGCCTGCTGGCTGATGTTAACTTGGGTGTTCACTTAGCTTGGCAGTTGTCGGTATTGTCATGAGAGCTCAGCAGGGCGGCGCGTGCATGACATATGCCTGCCATGTCGTTAGTATCAACTATTTATGCGTGCGTGGCAGATGCTTGTCAAGCTGTAGGATTTCATTGTTGATGTTTACCTGACCGCGAGCCTTGTCTGGCCGGTGGGCGTTGAACTCTATCGTAGGAGATCAGTGGGGCCGAATTCCGTGCCTGGTTGAGAGTGGATCTAGATTGCGTTATGGGCTGTCCTTGGGAGTGGAGTAGATCAATAATGTAAGAACCAATGCACCACCGTGTCCTACAACATCCATCTATTTGTGGCATTGTTTCTATTTAATTATCAGGTTATCGAGCCAGAATGAAAAAGAGTTTTGGTGCATTTATTCACCATGCATGAAAAGAGGTATAATTGGCATGTCCACTGACGCTGGAGCTCACTAAGGAGCGCAACTCGACTAGAATAGTCGTCTCGAAAATCACTACATGGCAGGATTCAAAAAGTCCTAGTTATATCTACTAAGTGGCGCAGCACCATTAAGAGCGATATGCCCCATGCCTCGACTTGCCAAAATTCGGTGTTCTCTGACTGGCGCCAGGCACTAGCAAGGGCTCCATCCGCGACCGTTGGCACACACATGTGTCCGTGGCAAACCCATCTACACAACAGGTAAGGTTGCTGCAACATGCAAGTGAGGTGTGAGTGACAACTTCACAACAAGCCCATGGCACGCCCAGCCATGCCACAGCCATGTTTACTAATGAAATGGTATGCCACTTAGCTACTGGCCTGCTTGCACCCAAATGAAGCTACAGCCCAAGTTTCATTTGGCGCTGACGATGCGTACTACACTAACATGGGTATGCAACCCCCCAAGCTCATGTCCTCTCACTACCACCATGTGCCATCCTAATCGGTTGCAGGAAGGCATGCCAAGGTTCAAGCACCCCAACCAGGGCAAATGCGTGCTCTGTTGCAAGTGCACTTGCCCCAACGTCACCAGGGTGTTTAATGCATGGGTAGCTGTGGGTGTGCACCAAGGGGAGGATGGGATGGAGGTGGCATGGCGATTGCGTCATGAAGCCTTGCGCCTTAAGGGTAGCCTCACTCGTGCCCCCGAGTACAAGCTGCATGTCATTGGGCCAGCCAGTGTTGTGGACAGCCAGTTGAAAGCGGCTTGTGAAGCCAAAGACCTCGCCCTCATTGCTCACGTTGACTGTGTACAACTTTGTCAGAAACGGCATCAAGCTGCGAATGAAGCACCATCGTTCTTCCATGACCAGCAGGGGTTGCCAGCGCCTGCAGCTAGGATGGTGGGGGAGGCCTCAACTCCTTCTGCCCGGTGTCCACCCACCCTCCCAGCAGCTTGTAGCAGCGAGGGGCAGGGAGGGGAAGGGCTGCAGAGGCAGGGGGCTGGGCTGGCGCATGTGGCTGCAGGTCCTGCCCGGCGTCCACCCACCATCCTGGCAGCTGGCAGCAGCGAGGGGCAGGGAGGGGCAGGGCTGCAGGGGCAGGGGGCTGGGCTGGCGCATGTGGCTGCAACTGCCGCACAACGCCCGGTGTCCGGCAGCAGCGAGGGGCCCGCCACACAATCACGGTTAAAGGTTAGTGGCCATGCATCATATGTTTGTTTGTTCACATGTTCTTGTAGACCTCCTTGTTGCAGATCCTTAGTGCATGCTATTTTTGTGTGTTTCTTGCAGGATCCATGGTGCATGCTATTTTTGTGTGTTTCTTGCAGGATTCAAGGGCACAAACGCACGGCCTACAACTTGCTGGGCAGGGGGCGACACCAAAGCTGAGCGACAGGTTGGTACTTACAAAGCTCCTCAATACTATACAATGAAATGCTTGTACGACAGCAGGTAGAGAAAGGATACTACAAACAACAACTCCAGCCCTCAACCTTGCCTCGATCTTGCTCGTCATGCAGAACCCTTCTTCCTCTGCCACACAGCCTGACCAGGGAACCAATGTCACCTTTAAACCGCCAAGCTTCATGGTAAGATACCTCAACATCAGCATCAACAATCGCTCACATGCACTGACATGCACTAGCTCTCACTTGCACTCAAGTCAGGATGCCCCATTTGTTGTGCGTGCAGCAATCTATCGGTCAACGGGCTGCTGTGGCAGTTCAATGACACATGGGCACGTGACTCATCTCGTAAAGACAGCTTGCCTCCACATGCTCGGGCCTTCCTGGCATCCCATGGCCAGAAGCAATCGTGGGCAGCTCATGCTCTCCCTTACCTACCGGCTGTCCGCTTGCCGGCCACCTTTCACCACCTCCCAGCACTGAACCAACACCCCACTCAACTCCTCTTCCTCCAAGCATTCTCCTCCTCCACTCCGCCTCCGAGCCCCCACTCAATCCTCCTCCTCCACTCCTCCTCCAAGCATCAGCCCCACCCCTCCTCCAACCCCTCGTCCTACACCCACCACCCCTCCCGCTGGCACCCCCTTTCCCGCATATGCCGACCCTACCTCCGCAGGCCCTCCCCCTCCTCCCGCAGCTGCAGCTGCCATCCTTTCATCCACACCCGCAGCTGACACCACCTCCCCCAGCGTTGCGCCCCCCCCCTCTGCAGCCTCACTTTGCCCCAATGCTGGCGCATCCGCCGCTGCCGCTGCCACCTCCTGCGCCTCTACCAGCCCGGGTGAAGTCAAACGTGGATGAGGCAGCAGAGGCACTGCGGCGGCAGGTGCGCCACCTGCGATTGCAGCTAACAAGGCAGCGGTCCACCTCTGTGATCATGCCAACAAGCAAGCATGCAACCATTGCCAAGCTTGCCGTCAAGCATGTGAAAAGCCCACATCACATGAGGCAGCTGCTAAGCACAGCAGGACTCCTGGCAGCAGGGCAGGGGAAGGGTGGTAGATGTAACAAGGCGAGGACAGCGGCGGGTAGCAATACCCAGTCACAGCCGGGGCAGATTCTGCACCTAGAGGAGCCACGCAAGGGAGAAGGGCCCAGAGGCTGGTTTGACCCGCAACACTTCATGAGAGCCTTAAAGATGAAGGTCGACACTGGGCTCTCCTTCAACGCAATGCCCAAAGCGTTGCATGGCGCCTTTGCTGTTATGGCTGCTGGACAGCAATTGGCGGTGTCCGTCCCAAGTGCCAGGACTTATGGCCGCGGCACGGAGGCTATTGCCCATGCAGTCACCAAGGGACAAGCACGTGAGTAGTGCATAAACATGAGTAGTGCATAAACATGAGTAGTGCATAAACATAACCCTCCATCTATGCCACCCTCCATGACACCCTCTATGCCAGCCACCATGACCCACCCTCCATGCTCTGTTGTTGTGCAGGAGATGCCAGGCACATAGGCTACGGTGCCTTAGCATGGGATGGGAATGCTAAGAGGGGCAAAGAGCTGCTGGTGCTGAAATGCCAGCATGGAATGCCCATGCCTGGCCCACCCGCTGCCCCACCCGCTGCCCCACCCGCTGGCCCACCCGCTGCCCCACCCGCTGGCCCACCCGCTGCCCCACCCGCTGCCCCACCCGCTGCCCCACCCGCTGCCCCACCCGCTGGCCCACCCGCTGCCCCACCCGCTGCCCCACCCGCTGCCCCACCCGCTGCCCCACCCGCTGCCCCACCCGCTGCCCCACTCGCTGGCCCACCCGCTGCCCCATCCGCTGCCCCACCTGCTGCCCCACCCGCTGCCCGTGCACCACCCGCTAATGCCCACCCACCATACCAAGTCGTTAAGACTGCCGGCCACCCACTGGAGTTCACGGTTGGCTGCTTCCGCCCCTCAAGCAAGACTGCCTTGTCACAGGCAGCAGCAATCAAGCAGTGCATGGTGGCTGTTGGGCTTTGGGGCTTGAGGGTTTTGTTTGTGGTGGTGGACAGCTGCAACGCCAACGTCGGCATCCACAACAGCGTTGCGACCCACTTGTCCAACATGCTTCAAGCCGAGGGCATCCAGGATCACCCCGTCTATGCCATCCACTGTCTTTGTCACATCCTGCACAACACAGCCAAGCACGCCTTTGAATCAGCGGGACAGAGTCAGCTGTATCAACGGACAGGCTACAACACAGCTCTGTTCTGGGTGCTTGACCACATCAATGCAGAGCTGCGCAAGGACCTGCCAGAAGGCATGCCCCTGGTGGAGGAGGCCGTTGGCACACGGTGGCTGTCGTATGCCAGGATAGCCATCTATTGCTGCCAGCACCATGCCGAGATTGTGCATGTGTTGGACGTGCGCATCGCAGCGACTCCAGCCAGTGCCAAGGGCACACCCTCTCACACTAACCTTCTACAGCTGCAACGGCTCTTGACCCTCTCACCTGACGTCATGGTGCAGTGCGCCGCGCTGGCTGGCTTAAACCGTTGCTTCTTCCAACCCTACCTGCTGTGGGGGCAGGCAGGCAGCAGCAGGCATTTTTGCCAGTGGCATACACGCCATGACCAGGAGGTCGCACTCCTTCACCGCGTGTGCGCCCCGCCTCAAGAGGGACAGGAGTCGGCGCACCCAGCATGTGAGGTTTTCGCTGTTGCCCAACAACTTCACCTGACAACTGCATCAGCTTGGGAGGTGGTGCAACCCATCTTCCTTGAGGCCCGCCGGTACTACTGCCATCGTATGAGCTTCTTGGACCTGATGTCGTACCGCTTTGCCCAGCTGGGGGACACTGACAGCACAGCCCGGCAACGAGCGGCATGGGCGGTGTTGGGGCATTTCAGTTGTGGTGGCATGGACATGTTCGAGAGGCCACCATCAAAGGAGCTTGTCGGTGACTTGCTGGTAGGGACAAGGGCATGGGGCAGTGGGTAAGGGGCAGATTCGAGTGGCTACACATGCACATGCGCACATGCTTGCTCACGCACATGCCCACAACCTGCCCACAAGCATGCAAAGCATGCAAAGCTACACAACAACACCTTCAGCACATCCCACCCCTTGGCGCCTGCCTTTTGCAGCGTACGTACCTCCTTGGCGTATTGTCTTCCCGCTTGGAGGAGCTCCTCGCTCTCCTGTACAAACCAGGCCACATCACCAACGCAGCGTGTGAGACAGCATTGAAGCCGTTGAGCAGTAACGGCGTGGAGAAAATGAGTCCAGAACAGGTGGCAGCTCACGTCAAGGCGCACATTGAGGATTTGGACACCTGGGTGCCTCACATCACCCGGGAGAGCCTAGCAGAGAGCAGGGTGGAGGACAGGGTGGCCAAGCGTCAACGCAAGGAGGACAAGCAGGCTGCAGCTGTAGCCTTCTTTGGCAACCCATCGCCCTCACTCGCCACTGCCCACCCCTCTCCCGTAGCTGCCGCTGCCACCCCCTCACTCACAGCCGGTGCTGCCACTTCCACAACTGTCCGCAAGAGGAGCGTGGGGTCCATCACTATCAGCCTGGCATCTGTAGAGGCACGGTCAGCCTGTGGGCAAACAGCCACCATGCAGCAAGAGGAGGCAAAGCAGTATGCAGCAGACAAGGCTACAGATAAGGGCAGGCACGTGCAGGCAGTAGCTTTGTACCGTTGCAAGCTAGCTAGCAACAAGCTGCCGCCAACCACCTCAAAGTTGCTGAAAAACCAGCTGCAAGAGTTGTGGGCTGTGGTGGGCAATGGGCAGCCCACCGTGAAGCCAGTGCGGAACATGCACATAACTGACTGGTTGGATGCTCTGGCGGTGCACATGTCACCGGCCACCAATTAGACCCATGCTTGCCATCACACACCTCAACAGAGACACCTTGGCATGCCTTCCTGCAGCCGAATAGCATGGCACATGGTCGTAGTGGGAGGACATGAGGTTAGGAGGTTGCATACGCATGTTAGTGTTGAACGCATTGTCAGCGCCACATCAAACTTGGGCTGTACTTTCATTTGGGTGCAAGCACGCCACTATCTTAGTGGCATACCATTTCATTAGTAAACATGGCTGTGGCATGGCTGGGAGTGCCATGGGCTTGATGTGATGCTGTCACTCACACCTCACTTGCATGTTGCAGCAATCTTACCTATTGTGTACATATGTTTGCTATGGACACATGTGTGTGACAATGGTCGCGGATGGAGTCCTGGCTAGTGCCTGGCGCCAGTCACAGGAAAACCAAATTCCGGTCAGTCGAGTTATGCCGCTTTTAATGGTGCTGCGCCACTCCCACACCGTCGCGCTCGACTGGACCGTCACGTGATGCTGCACGGTGCTGCGATAGGCGTTCTGACCCGTACGACCTTACAACAGCTAGCACCCAATAGCAAGCTTGCGTCTCAAGCACATTTTAAGTGGAGGGCGCAACAGGCTTCAGGTCAGGCACAACCATCAGCGGTATACAGCACAAAAGGACGATTACAACACACCAAGCGCAACTGCTATCCGTGGACTATGGGCTGCGTTCGTCAAAATTTGAATTTTCCATTCCTAGACACAGCTGAGTCTAGTCTAGTTCATCTAGCCTAGATCTAGCCTAGATTTGACTAGCCTAGATCTAGGCTAGATCTAGGCTAGATTGCGCTCCTCAGAGCTCACAATTTACGAGATATCAAAACATGAAGCCGTCAGGTGCGAGCTGACACCTCATCAGCAGAAAAGCGCACATCTCCACACAACCAGGGGCTGCGTTATCTGCAATCCGGATGTTTAGTCCGCACCAATACCTAGTTTCCTAACCCTCACCTCCTTACAAGGGTGGGGCGATTGATGTTGGCATGGTTTGTGGGCACATGGGCACATGGGCACATGGCTACACATGGTCAGCACCCAGCTTGGCAGGGTTTGTGAGCACATGGTTACACATGCTGCCACCAGCACCTTGGCCCTCAACCTTGAGCCTTCATTGCAATCGAACACACTAGTTGTGGACCACTACAAAACAGTGTTTTGTCTGTGTGGTGTTCCCATCGCATGGCATGCACATGGCCTAAACATGGCATACACATGGTCACGGTCGCCTACCACCTACAGCATTGCCTGACCCCTGTGACAGGGCTATGACGTAGAGTTGGCATGACAAAACATGCACTAATTGTAAGCTGATAACAGCTCAAAGGGGGGGCACACACTACTGTGCCTCAGCGGGCACTACTGAGGCACGACATGCTGCCACCAGCACAGCTCCAATGGGCTCCATGGAGCCTCCCTTGCCCGCTTGAGGTTGAAAGCTGCGTTGCAGTCCCTGTCCACCCATTTGCCAATGTCACCAGGGGTGGCCTGGTCCAGCTCAGGGCACCACATGAAGCCCCGCACTGGCGCCTCAAACCGCTGGCTCCAGGCTGACCACAACATGCGGTTCTGCACCTGACCTGGCTGGGGCTTCCAGCCTTCCAGCCTGGTGGGCTTGCTGCGGTCCAGCTCCTCACAGGGCTGGGGGCTGTTCATAGCTGAGCTGACCCTGCTGGTGCGGAACTCATCCACTGTCACCACCTTGCCTGGCTGCCTGTTTGTTGGCTTGCCGCTGTTGGGCCTCTCCCACCACCTTGCGGCAGGCCTGCAGCACGGCCTTGGCCCCCCACCCACCCCGCGTGCCAATGCTAGCGTTGCCAAATAACACCACCACCAGCTTGCATGTCCTTCACCGCTGCTGGGACTCAATAATGGGACGGCAATAACCCACCATTGCGATGACACCATCCTTCAAACAGTCTCACCGAAAGCTGCCTGGCTGCTCGGCATCGGGGGGGTGCGGTTGCGCCGCCTGTCAATGGGTCGCCTGTCAATGGATGGGGATGCTGCAAGATGCATGCTCAATTTGGACTCAATGGCTGCCTCGTCCGCCAGCTGCTTGGCACACAAGGCACACAGTGTGCATGGCATCATGGGAAGCACTTAGCACGTGGGGCAGTCATCAGCCTCTAGCCCTGCCCCTCCCCTCCTACCGTTGGCACTCCCACCGTGAGTGTTATACAGCCTGAGATTTTGCTCTGCCCACTAAGGAGGCTGGCACTCTCCCCACACTGCATCCCAATTGGCCAGGGTGACGGCCACATACCGCTGGATAGCCACCATAGAGGTTCCTGCTGGGGTGGCTGTTGCCAGGTGCTGCAGATCGAGCTTGAAGTTCTGCTGGGGAGGCTGTTGCTGGCTCCTAGTCAGCTTGCTCCTGTAAGAATCGTCCAGGCAGCCATCCTCAAGGCATCCTCGAGGCTGCGCTGACTGCCTGGGTGGCGTAAAGGTCCAACCCCATGCCCATCTGGGTGGCTGGGTCAAACTGGAACGCCCGCTTGTCAGCCAGGCCACTGCCTATGTCAGCTGGAGGGCACTTGTTGCTGCTGATGCTGTCAGAGGGGCCGGCTGCTTAGCTGCTGCCAGAGGGCAGGCCTGTTGCTGGGCTGCTGCCAGAGGGGCCAGAGGAGTCGGAGGGGCCGGTTGCTGGGCTGCTGCCAGAAGGGCCTGCCGCCAGGCCTCCTGGTGGCTGCTGGTGGTGAGGTGGAGCTGACCTGGTCGGGAGGTCTGCAGGACAGCTGGGTGGAGTTTGCAGTGCAGCAGGTGGGGCAGGGGTAGGGCAGGGAGTGGGGCAGGGGGTGGGGATGGAAGCTAGGCGGAATCTAGGCGGAAGCACAGGATCAGCTTCTAGCTCGGCAGGGCTTTGGGGGCGCATGGGACTTCATTTGGACCGGTCA
Organism: Haematococcus lacustris; assembly: GCA_030144725.1. Lineage (NCBI taxonomy): Eukaryota > Viridiplantae > Chlorophyta > Chlorophyceae > Chlamydomonadales > Haematococcaceae > Haematococcus > Haematococcus lacustris. Next base: position 1,081,607 of record JASKMD010000026.1, on the reverse strand, counting down.
GCCGGCAGCCCCCCACCAGCTGCCTGCTGCTGCTCCCCCCGCCGCTCTCAGGTGGTGTCAGGCGTGGCAGGGCTGCTGCCCGTGAGCGGCCCCTGGCAGGTTTCAGGCCTGGGGTTGCCAGTGGTGCCGCAGGACATGCACCTGGGCACCAGCTGGGCTGTGCCCTCCTTACTACCATCAGGTGGGGGTTTGCCTTGGGCAGCAGGCAAAGCAGAAACCGCAGGCCACAATGGGCAAACGAACCAGCCGGGAATTGGCCCCCAAACTCCTAGCCTTTGAGCTTCAGTGAATCCTGTATCTCTTTCCTGGGGAGTCCTTACCATTCTCCACAACCCCGACCCTGCCTACGCAGCACCATCAGCTGTGGCTACCACGGTGTCTGAGCTAGTGGCAGCAGCCTACAGCTTCTAGATCAGTGTCCTGGACAACTCCGGTGGCCACGGTGCCGGCAGACTCCATCGCAACGAGCAACGAGCAATTCAAAAGGTATGTCACACTGTTATGATCGACACTGATTTTGGCCTACCTGGTTGTTCAGCTGCTTTACACGAGCACGCTGCTGCCTGCCTGTTTCCCCCCTTGATGCGCTGCCATCCTGGCGCCCCAGCGCATCAGCGCTTTTCCTCGCAGCCGCGTCAGCTCCCATCATGCCAGCGGAGCGTCAGGCTCAGACCTTTCAGGGCCACGGCCGGAACACACAACGGGACTGCCGCTTGCACCGCCCCCAGCCCAGCGGAGACAGCAAGGACGGTGGTGGACATATGCCAAGAAGGCATCCTCAGCACAATTGCCTCGGACGGGAGCCCCATTGGCACCCCTGTGGCTTTCCACCTTGATAAGGCCGGCCACCCTTGCTTGCGCCTGGCCGATGGAAGCCTAGAGCTACAAAACTTAGCGCGCGATGGAAGGTGCAGCTTGCAAGTGCAGCCTACCGCCCTCCCAGCCCGTGCAGTGGCATCTGTTACTCTAGTGGGAAGGCTGCAGCCCGCAGCGCACCAGGATGCGCACGTGCTGGAGGTCAACACCTGCTTATATTTTGGTGGCTTGGACCAGGTATGCCAATATGTTACATGTCAGGCTTGGTGCATCAAGTCAGCCAGATAAACGGAAGCCGCAGCTGCAACTGAGCAATGCAGCAAACTCTTTGAAGTGTTCTTGCGCTTGACTACAGTCCTTGTCGCTGTCACCAAACCTATGCTGCTGCTGCTGTTGTTGCCGCTGCTGCCTGCTGTGTGAGCAGTCAGGTGTGTCAGTTAGTGGAGAGGAATTCCGTGCAGCAGAGCCAGACGTCCTGCGTAGACACGCAGACGAGCTGATCCGCACCTGGAACGAGTGAGTGGCTGCAACAGCAGTACAGTGGCAGCAGATGTTGTGGAAGGGGGACAAACCGAAGCAAAAGGAGGCATAGGGGCTATGAGGGAGGCAGAGTCCACAAGCTGGTGCAGCACTGGGAGCAGCTGGAAGAGAGGCACTGGGTGCAGCACAAGGTGCGGTAGCTAGGGGGCGGTGGCTGGAGGGGTGTGAGGTGGAGTCAGTGGCAGGGAAGCTGTGCCCAGGCAACCTCCAGCCTGGCCTGCCACCAGCTTAGCTCTGTTGTGCAGGCTGTACAGACAGGCAACTGCTGCAATTGCAGCACCAGCGTAGCCTATCTCCAGCCAACTTCACAGGGTTTTCGCACTTTGCCAGCTGCATGTCGTTGAGGCAAACCCATTATTCTCTTACTCGGACCCCTGGCCCCTTTGCAACTTCACATACATAGCAAAAGGGAGCAGCAAATGACAGGTCTGCATGGCCAAGAGAAATGAATGACTCTTTCCTGTTCACAGTCCAGAGGAACATGTCTGATGGTCTGTCACTTAGTCTGGTCGCGATGGGGAGCACGCAAGGTCGGCAGCAGCAGCGGATAGCAACAACGATAGCAGCAGCGGCAGTGCCAGCAACAGCAGCAGGCATACATGCACGCAGGCAGTAGCAGTGTGACTGACCTTTGCTCAAAATCACACAGCCAGTGAAGATGCAGCCAATCATAGGCTGTTCACTGGCAGGGTGGGCTTCGTTAGGTCTATTAGGCTAGTCAGCCCGTCAGCAGCATGGCTTAGGGTTAGGGTTAGGTCTATTAGGCTTGTCACTTGGTCAGTCAGCTGCATGGCGAGCCAGTGAAGAGGTCATGCGGGCCATAGAGTGCTCTGTGACAGGTGTGTGCCAATACAGGCTGTGATCGTCTGCAAGCACCTGTTGACACACCATATGAGTGCGACATGGCTCGTTGCAGCTGAGCAGCTACCCAACTGCCCTGTGGTGATGCTGCTCCCCTCACAACCTCACAACCCTTGCATCTGGATGACAGCGGCTTGCTCAGCTGTGGAGGACAGTGCTTGCTCAGCTTTGGAGGACAGTGCTTGCTCAGCTGTGGAGGACAGTGCTTGCTCAGCTGTGGAGGACAGTGCTTGCTCAGCTGTGGAGGGGGCTCTGGCTGGCTGAGCAGCCTGACAGCTGGCAGCTCCAGCTCTGTAGGGCGCCATGGCGGGGTGCCGGCAGCGTGCTTCCATCATGCTTGCCTGCTGTCTCCTGGTGCCTGACTGCCTGCTGCTGCTGCCAACTGCTGCCTGCATTTGTTTTTTGCTGCCTACCGCTGGCGTCTACTGCTAGTCTACTACTATTTGCGCGGTGCTGCCTACAGCTGCCTGACGCACACTGATGCCTGCTCAGTGATGGCTGCTGACCGCCTTGTGCCAACTGGCTGCAGTGAGAGAGCAGAAGACATCTACAGGATTGTGAGCCACCATCTTGGCATACCCCTGACTGAGGTACGGCAAAGACAGCATCCAGCCAGCTTCACCAGTAACCCGCAGCCAATGGACAAGCTGGACGGGGCGGTACTGCGCTGCTGCTGCTGCTGCTGCCTGCTGTCAAGCTGGGCTTGGATGCCAGCCAAGGACGCCTGGTGTGCTGCTGCTGCTGGTTGCAGATGAGCTACGCGGAGCTACTGTGGCTGGACAGACTGGGCATGTATGTGCGGACAGAGGCAGCTGGCCACCTGGCAGGTACCACTGTGGTGCGGGTGCCCTTCTACCGCGCTGTGCTGGATGAAAGGGATGCCCGCAGGTGGGTGGAACCCTCATGGCAGCACACAGTTTTGCGTGCATCATGAAGCAATAGGACCAGCTGTTGGAAGTCACTTTCAAAACAGTTGTGGAAATGCTGGAAGATGTACATGGGTTCCACCATGCCTCACATTGTCAAGCAGGTAGGTTGGCAGGCTGAATCAGCCTCCAGCAAGGCTAACATACAGTCCAGTGTGCAGTGCTCTGCGAAACTATAGGCTGCTCTTTTCACTCATGTCCTCACTCTCAATCCACACTGCTTGTGTGCTAAACCCAGCCCCGCTGGATGTGTGGCTGCCATTCAGCACTACACCAGTACACCAGCTACGTACGTCGGTCCTGCTGTGCGGTCGTTAGCTGCTGCGCTCAATGCCCGGCTAGCACACCGGGCTGATTTCCACCCACCCTCAGGACGAGGGTAGGTCGGTTAGCCTAGTTTATCATGCAAGTCGTGTGTCGTGCTGTTGTTGCGCAGCGTGCTGACCATGGCTGCTCAAGTGTCCTGGGAGCGAGAGCGACCCTACACTCCGCCCGTTCCCTCTATCTTCACCGATGCTGCTGCGGCATCTAATAACTGACGCCCGCACGGCCTACTTCGGAGGACACCAGCTGACGACCGCGCTAGACGAGGTGGTGTAGTAGAAAGTAGAACTTGCGGGAGAATTATGGTTGGCAAATGTGGCAGTGGCAGTGTCAACATGTAGAGCGGCGCTGGAAGACATTGGCGCTCATCCAGTGGGTTGTGACGAGCAGGGCGATGCTGCTGGTGCTGGGACCAGCGAAACAGCGCAACTAGTCACCGCTGGAGAGCCCTCTCACCGTATATTGCTGGTGTGCGGGTTCATTGGTGTGTTGCTCGTCACATCGTCATCATAATCAATTGTTTGGGTTGCCTAGTTTGGCTTTCCTTCTCCTTCTACTTCTACGGTGCTGCTCTGTTGGCTTTGTCTTTCCTCGTCCTTTAGTTGGCGGATCAAAAATCAATACCGGAGTTTGTCGTTATCAGTTGACCCTGACAACAGGTGGTGACTGGTGATGTACAGTATAACGTCGGAGGCCGAGTTGTTACGTTGTTACGTAGATAATGGAGTCGCGGGTCATTTTAGGCGGTTGTAAAAGGCGAGGCCGAGGCCTTGGCGCGGGGCAGCTCGAGACCGAAGCCAGCGGTCACGGAGCGTAGCGATAATCGACAAATGGTAATGGATCTTTCATGAATCATCGGGTACAATTGAATTAAAGGGTTCATTGAAACTAGTTACGTCAAGAAGGATGATCTCACAGTCTATTGCTGCTGTGCGGGTTCGTTGACGTGTTGCTCGTCACATCGTCATCATACTCAATTGTTTGGGTTGCCTCTTTCTAGTTTGGCTTTCCTTCTCCTTCCTACCCCAGACGGTGTTGCTCTCTTGGTCAGGCGACCCCAACTTTCAAAAAATGGCAGGAAATGATAGGAAACCGACCCCTGGTATTCAAAACGACGCCGCGTCTCAGCCACGTGGTTTCTACTTATGTTTCGCACATCCCTGGATAGAGGACTCTGTCAGCTATGCGGTGCAGCTTGTAACATTAAATATTGTGCACTGTGCTGAGTGCTATGGCGGCTCAAATCTTGACATTCAAATTCATGCCAGTTTTGCTCATGCGGGCCTCGCCGCGACCGACCGCCGCGACCGACGTGGCCCAGTAGCCTCTGCAAACAGTCAGGGACAGTCGCCGCAGTCAAAACAATGCACATGGCACGCCAAACCGATGTAACGACGCATCCCACCCATGCTCGGAAGTATACAAGGCTGCTGCATTGCTTGACCGCTTCGTGAGTAGTACCTACTACCTGGCCACTCGGTAGCGGAGGTAACTGTTGAGCTGTGTATGCTGCTGTCCTTGCTGCTGGCTGTCCAGGTGAGGCCTCTTGGGTGGGGATGAAGAGGTCACAGGGCTCAGGTAGGCTCGGCCCCGGTGTGGGCTCAGGTAGGCTCGGCCCCGGTGTGGGCTGCACTGTTGTGCCACCAGCGGGTCTGCCATGCGTGTCAAGCCGGCTGCAGTTGCTGTCAGCCCACCGGCGCAGGACCTCAATGGAAACACCTGTCTGCTTCAAGATCTGCAGTTGTTGCCTCTGCTTGCGTGTTAGTTGGGGGCGGCGCTGATACTTGCGCAGCTGGGCCTCGAGGCGGTGGTGAGCACGCTTGGCAGTAGTCATAGCCAGTTCCTGTTGCTTGACCACAGCCTCAAGAGTCTCGTTTTCCAACCTCTGCTGCCTGTGTGATGCCTGCAGATGCTTGTGCTTCTCCTCAAGGTCGAGCAAGGCAGCCTCAAGGACCTCCTCACAAGCCTGCTGCAGCTTGGCCTCGGTCATCAGCATCTCATTCTCGGCCTGCACCTCCTTAGCGACAGCCTTAGCCTTCCTTGCTGTGGCTTTCAGGCCATTGGGACTGTGTAGATAAGCAGCCCTAGGTGATTTTGTTTGGGCTACGTATTTAGCACGCTGCCGACTGCGAACCATATGGGAGGCACTTGCGCAGCTGTGCTTCTAGGCTGGGGCTGGGAGGGCCTGGGAAGGGGTGGGAGGGGTGGGGCTGGGGGTGGGAGGGGGTGGGAGGGCGGGGCTGGGGCTGGGAGGGGGTGGGAAGGGGTGGGAGGGCGGGGCTGGGGGTGGGAAGGGGTGGGAGGGCGGGGATGGGGGTGGGGCTGGGGCTGACAGGGGGTGGGAGGGGTGGGGCTGGGGCTGGGAGGGGGTGGGAGGGGGGAGGTGGGAGGGGGTGGGAGGGGGTGGGAGGAGCTGGGAGGGGGTGGGAGGGGCGGGGCTGGGGCTGGGAGGGGGTGGGAGGGGGTGGGAGGGGGTGGGGCTGGGGCTAGGAGGGGGTGGGGCTGCCAGGGGGTGGTCCGGTTGGGCTAGTCAGCACTGCAAGGCAAAGTTAGGTCACGCCAAGGTATGTTCCCGCAAGCCTACTGAATGAAATGACGTGCTTTCTTCTCCAACAGCAGTGTCGTTGAGTTAGGAACAATGTTGACACTCGAAAGTCTGGAAAGTCATAGTGGTCAGCTCACAACATGCCGACATGTGCAAGGGGGTCCCTTTTTCTGTGTGGCTGGCTAGAGAGACCTCTTTCCATTCGCACCTCGCAGCAATGTCGAGTGTCAACTTGCCCAACGACGGTCCTCCGACACCGCCTGCACCAATGAAAGGCTTGCGGAGTGAGCCTGGCGGGCTAAACATTGATTGTACTTCTGGCTCGATAGCAAGCGCAGCTCCATCACTGATGCCGCTACATAGCACTAGCACAATCGGTTGTGAGCAGCTGAGGTGTGTCCGCGATCGCTTGCGCCGGCATGGCCTCACTTGCAAGGATTAACGCGCCGCTTGCCAGTAGACGCGTAGTAATTCGCCGGTGCCAATGTGACAAACGCTATCGAAAACGGTGCAGTATAGAGTGAGTATTTGCATGAAGATTACCAACCCCATGTTGGGGACTCCTGACTCTTGGCCTTATTCTACCTCGTCCTCTACACTAGTGACTGGTGATACTGGCCCTAGGAGTGCTTGACCTGAGTGCACCTACCCTGTGCACACGCAAGCCCCTGCTCCGGGACCTACTTACCATGCTGCACACCGGGTGCAGCCACCTGCAGGCTGATGGTGTTGTATAATCAATTGATGGAAAGATCGATGGATGTTAGCTAATGCGCTGGATCTTTCATGAATCATCGCTGGGTTAAAGGGTACATTGTTACGTGTTACGTCAAGAAGGTTGTTACAGATGTTCACGGGTTGCAAGACACGTCAGGCGCGCATGACAAGACTGTTACAACTCCTGAACCCCACAACCCTCATTCAGGCCGCCCCAACATGGGGTTAGTAATGTTCATGCAACTACTCTCTAAATACCGCATCGTTTTCAATAGCGTTTGTCACATTGGCAGCCACGGTTTAGTCCGCGTAATCTGACCATCAGCGCTAGCCATTGGAGTCTTTGACTTACTCTCTCAGTACTAGATCGTTTTCAATAGCGTTTGTCACATTGGCAGCTGCACGGCAATGCGCGCTATCTGACCATCAGCGCAAGCCATTGCATTTCTTGCTCGCGTACTGCCACATGTGCCCGCGAACAAATCACAGCGGCGAGACGGGTCTCCTTGGCACGGTGAGCCGCTTCGCTGTGGCCCCATCTACCTAGCGTAGTGAGCTGGTTGTGCACAAATGGAATGTCCGGCTGACACCCAACGCGATGTCTGCCGGGCGTGCAGGGCACCTTGACGGGGTGATTGAAGCATCGTCTCATGTTCGCTCCTCGCCGAATACATCAATTGGGTCGGCGCTCACTAAGGTATCACCGGGTTACACCCCCCCTCCTCCACTGTGTCCTCCACTGTGTTGCAACCGTTGCACCTAGAGAAAAAGCGACATGAAATGTTTGTTCTTGACCCGTTAAGGCATCTCGTGAAACAAACCGCACATCAAACAACCCAGGCCTCTATCTGTTTGACAAGTTGAAAGTGACATCATGTTCCCCAGGCAGGTTCCCCAGGCAGGGGTGGCAGCAGCAGCAGCAGCAGGGTGCAGCCGAGTTGTGCCAGCAGGTGTGCCGCCTCCACAGCCCCCCCTGCCCCAACAGCCCCCCCCACAGCAGCCACCCCAGCAGCAGGGCCGGAACTCGTGGGGCACAGCCCTAGAGGGGCAGATGCTGGCACCCCCCATTGCGTCGCCTCAGGGGCCTATTGCATCACCTGATTTACGGCACATGTATCAGCTGGCTCTAGCTGCAATCGCCACCCAAGGGCAGGCTGCTCCGGCTCAAGGTAGTGAGCCAGGTGCAGCAGCGCCGGCTCCTGGCTTCACGCTACGCAAGCGTACCACACCTTCTGAGTTGGGGCTGCCCAAGACAGCTGCCAAGCGCAAGCGGTGCTCCACGAGACTTAGTTGAACAGGCCCCCAGCGCCAACTCAGGTTGTAAAGTGCGCAACAAAGGCTGTACCGGCCACCTCCCCCAACCACCTGCCAACCGCCTTCGTGCCACATTCCCGCAACCGTTTTCCACTCCGACTGCTTCTGCCGATGCGCATGCTCGTGTAGAGCAACCTAAGCGGCGCGGGCGGTCGCAGCGATGACTGCATGCCCCGAACCGGCTCAAATTCAAATTACTAACTTTGATGCTTTGCACTGCACGGCCTACTAACTGGATAATTATTCTGGATGGGTGAAAGGTAGCTGACTGGGTTGGCTATATTCTGAGCCAGCTAGCATATATTTTGGCGCAGCGAGTGCAGAGTTACAGCCGTCCTACTACCAGGGGTCGGTTTACTGCCATTTTTTGAATGTTGGGAGCGCCTGACCCTCATGCTACACCAAAATAAAGCATGAGTTGGAATCGAACCTGGCTGCAACACCACCCTGCTCCGTGTCTCTTGCAAACTAGGCGCAATGTCGGTTGTCTCTGGCTGCCTGCCACCGGCCAGTGGGGCTGTCAGAGCTGAAGTGAACCTGGAAGCTGAACGTCAGTGTTGGCGTTAAGCTCATTGCTAACGTTCATCACAAGACTGTTACAACCTGCCTTCAAATCCACCAAATTACCTCACCTCCACGATTTCACCCTGCTGCGACACCCTGCAATGTCATGTTCCTGCCAGCAGTCTCAACAGCAATTGCTAGTCAAAGCTATCCGACCGTACATGCGCGCAGCCACCTGTCGCAAGAAGCGAGATGCACCAAGCACAAACGGCATGCACACAGCAGCGGCTGCGTGGCAGCATGTTCAACGACGAAATTCACAGCCGCTTAGGAGGCACAGTTCCCAGGAGACCAGTCTGAGTGGTGCTCTATTCCATCTGCAGTGCCAAGGCCGCTACACACTGTCAAGACATCCATGCACCAGGCCTGAGGTGCATTGTGCAATCTGCAAAAAAGCATCTGCAGTGCCTAGTTTTATACGCATGTACATTCAATGCTGGTGGATGGAATGGGCTGCTCTGGGTCAATGTCCTAGCATACTTGCATGACTACGGGTGAAGTCTCCTAGGTGGTGTGTGTGCCTACATCAGCATGAGGAGAGCAGGGGCTTTCGGGAATGGCAGCCGTCAGGGAGTTGAGGCACAGACTTATGTGCAGCTACAGAAAGCAGCAGGGGTGTCACACCAAGGCAGCAGAAAACGTGGCTAGCGCAGCCATAGGCCACTCCACCTTGTGCATTGCTGGCTCGCTATCATCAGGTGTCATCGCCACCTGCTGCATGGCTTGCAACAGCGCTTCCAGGTCACACTCCTCATGCATGCCGCTTAGGGACTCAGCAGCATGCGCCCCAGCCTTGGTGCCCAGTCCCAGCGTAAACTCCCCACCCCCTGCCACCCACCCCCCTAGGCGATTCAGCTGCTCCCAGTGCGCAACACTGCCGCTGGCACTGGAGCGGGCAGTCACAGAGCTAGCAAGGTCAGAGGCAGTGCCATCACTGATGCTGGTGGCGGAGTTGGAGCGGCTGCCCATCAGGAAGCTGTCCGGCTTGCTTGGCGCCCACATGGAGGAGGCAAAGGGCAGGGCAGGCACCTTGAATGCTTGGCGGCTGCCACCCATGACTTGTGGAGGAGTGGTGGCCTGGGGCTTGGGGGTGGGTGTTGGGTGGGGCGGGAGGAAGCCAGCTGGGGGGAAGGTGGTCTGGCTCACGGTGGCTGGAGTCAGGTGGCTGGTGGTCTGAGGGGCGGGTGAGGTGTGAAGGGGCAGGGAGGGGGAGGCTGCTGCGGCCTGGGCTGCGAGGTGCACCAGGTGGGCTGCGGTGTCAGCAGGCACGCCTGCCTGCATGAACGCCTGGGTCCACAGCTGCACGTCCAATGGTGACGAGACAGTGGCGGCAGCAATAGCAGGGCCAGCCACAGGGTCAGGCATCGAGGAGGTGAGAGTGAGCGAGGCTTGGGAGTTGAGTTGACCAGGCCTGAACCCAGCGGTCAGGCAAACCCGGCTGTCCAGGGCTGAGGCAGCAGCCACCATGGCCTCCAGGTCATAGCCACAGGAAGCAGCTGTGGCGTTGTGCTGGTAGTGCTGGGCACTTGTGGTGCAGGGGCTGGGGGCAGATAGCTGGCTCAGCAGCTGCAGCAGCTGCTGCTCTTGTTGCTGCTGCTGCTGCTGCTGCAGGGTTGCGTGCAGGTGGTGTTGGTAGCTGGGCTGACATTGTCTGTTTGCTGCGTAATCAAAGTTAGAGGGCAGGCTGGCACCCCGGGGGTTGCTGCCAGACATGGCTGTGGGCTGGGTGGTGGTGTGAGGGAAGATGGGTTGGGAGCAGGAGTGACCAGGTGGCATGGCCTGGGCCATGGGCTGCAGAGGGAATGGCTTGCTGGTGCTGACCAGCCCAGGCTGGTGAGGGGAGATGCAGACAGCCTCCCCAGCAGACAGGCGTGTGGCCATGTGGGGAAGGTGTGACCCACTGGCTGAATGGCGCTGGAAGGTGTGACCGAGATGGGGGTTGACTGACTGACGCTGTGGAAAGAGGTATGCAGGCTGGGACTGGCACATGGGAGCAGGGGAGGAAGGCCCAACCTCACCTAGAGAGCTGGCCAGGGCTGCCATCACCAAGGCCAGCTTCCCATCGCTTTGGCCTTGCCCCAGCTGCCACCCTGGCTGCATTTGCCTGCTGATATCAGCGACGGAGCAAGGATGGCGGGGTGCAGAGGGGAAGGGGGCAGGGCGGGGAGGCGGGGGTGGAGGGGCACCCCTACCATTGCTGTTGAAGCTTCCATGAAGGGAGTGGGCGCATGGCTGGGTGTGTGCCAGGCCCATCAAACCCCGACGGCTGTTGGGAGGGTTGCGCTGGCTGGCCTGGGGAGGGGGAGGGGGGCCTGGGGCAGGGGCGGCAGCAGCCACAGGGAGCTGGGGGAGTGGCTCTTCCACTGCTGGCCGTAATTGCTCAACGGTGTGAGCGAAGAAGCAGACCTTGCGGCTGCAATTGGCCTCCTTGCACATCTGGGTGCAGTAGCGGGCGGGGTGCAGCCAGCACTCGAACACGCCGTGCGCGAAGGGGCAGGCGTCCCCACGTTTGCAGGAACCCTGTGGGAAGCAGGAACAGTACCGGGGCCAGCACTGTGAGCGGTGTGGTCTATGTATATCTAAGGGAGTATTGCTAGGTGGTACATGCCACACTTTGCTTCAAGGTGTGCCAAGGGTGAGCAGGGGCGTGCTCAATCTAAGAGCGCATCAAGTCTGCTGTCATGACGTATTGCCAGTGGTGGCCCATCTAGCTTAGTAAAGCAGGATCTCTCTGGCTAGCTGGCCTACCCTCCCTGGCTGGTGGGGGGCAAGACATATGCCAAGCATCCCTCTTTACCTTGCGGAAATCTGGGCAGGGATGCGAGGTGTAGGTGAATAGGCTGAGTGGCCTGCGCCGGGCCTTCTCCCCAGCGTGAGCAAACGGGCAGCAAGTCCATTCATGCTCTTCATGGCCAAAAGGGCAGTCCACCTGCAAGTCGTCAGTGTACGTATGTGGCTATAGACGTAGTGTGCGTGGCTTGCGTAGCTTGCGTCGCAATGACACTTTCAGCCCTGCACTACTACGGCGGGTGCGAGTCGCTGTCTGGTGCCGCCCGTTCGATGCCTTCCCACATGTACAAGTGTATGCACACGATTGTTTGGAGCACCAAGATGGGATGCGTGTAGCTTCAGCAGGCCGAGCTAGCCCATCTCACTTACCACCTTGAATCGATTAATTCGGAAGTCCGGGTCCTGAAACTCCGGCTGGTCGAGCAGGCTGGGCAACGCAGCCTACAAGCAATGGAAGGAAGGTGAGAGAAAGGCCAAGACACACTGGGTACCCGGTACCCGGTTAAAGGATGCGGCCACAAGCAATCGTGAAGAGCGCTACAAGGGGGAGCAGACTCTGACCTGCTTCACATCGCTGTTGGCCATTGGATGACCTGCCGGGTTGGCGCTTGTTTTCGAGCCGTGTCTGAACTGTATCTGCGCTGTGCCCATCTGCTTGCAGTCCACGCTGCTCTGGGCTCCAAACCGCTCGCTTGTGCACGTGTCGGTGCTTAGCGTGTCGCTGCTGCAGTCACTGATACGCGAGAACGATGAATTAGACGGTGTTGACATTTGTGTTGAGGGCACTGGATCCAAACCAAGACCTTACTCCGGTTCTCACTCCCGCCTCGCCCCCTCACTGCCCGCAGTCCGTTGAGTTGCTATTCTGCAGCGAACCGTGTGCGAAGGAGCTGGTATGAGTAACGCAGAGCGGTAGCCAAATCTTCGTGGGCACTGAATCTTGCGTAGGGCTCTTACATCAAATGTATAATGTGCAGATCAGATCAAAACTAATTCAACAAGGAACAACATGTTAGCCTGTGGGTAATCTCACTCAGCTACTCCAAACAAGTTGAAGCATCATCGGTCGCACCCTTGATGACTACAAACCCCACACCGGTGGCATGTTCCTGGGGCAAACCCCCTGACCACTGGGCACCTCACCAAAACTAGCAGCTTAATGCTTAGAAGGCTAACAGCCTGTGCAAACTACTAGGGCCTACGCATTGTTGCGGGCCCGGCCATCAATGCCCCGCCGGTACTCTGCTGCCCGGTGCAGCCGCTGCCTGACCTTGGGCAGCCGGTCATTGACCAGCTTGTAGCGCTGTTAGTACTCATCGCCAATGGCAGGCAGTGCCTCACGGCCTTCCCAGCTGCACAGCTCCAGGGGACGCTGCATGCTCTTCCCAATGCGCTGGAAGTTGAGGCAGGGGTTGGTGTCCCGGTCCAGCCACCTGCCCCATGGGGGGCCTTGAGCCATCTGCCCCATGGGGGGGCTTGGGGTCGTTGCACTGGGCCAGCTGCAGCAGGGAAAGGCTGGTCCTGGGCTGGGGAAGCTAGGGGGTCCTGGGGAGGGGGAGGGGGGTTGGGCGGCACCTCATGGTACCATATGCTATGTAGCAGGCCCCGCACATACATACCATGACGCTGGTTCTTGGCTGGGCGCACCAGCCGCTGATTGACCTGGCCTGCTGGGGGTACCCAGTCTACGGGCCTGAAAGCACGATCGGTTAATTTAACATCCTGATGTTTTGGGTTTAACAACAGCTTTAACAAATCTTTAACATACCTGTTTTGCTACCCTGGGACTGCGTCTCACTGGCCACTTTTGCCTGCATAGTGTCGCTGGGTGCATTGCCGCGTCGCGACCAGAACGACAGCAAAAGATGACTCATATTACGACCAAGCGGTCAACTTTAACAAAACGGTCAACATTAACACGTCCGGTCGCGCTCGAACGGGTCTACGTCGGAAAGTTGCGGACTTTCTAGAGACTTTGTAGGGGTATTGTCATGAACAGGCTCCGATGAGGCGCAATTCGGAAATCCGAAACTTTCCGACGTAGGCCTGTCACGTGGCAGGTGCAGCTCACAAGGCTGGGCGCATGCTTTAGGGACATCACGGGAACTCAGCAACAGCATATCGTGGCAGGCCGGCTCGGTAGCTGGGCGTGGGAAGCAGTGGTCCACCCCGTGGTGCCGCTCCGGCCATGAGGGGTTTGTTATCATGCAGGGTGCACCAGATCATCCACAGGACAACACCGCATTCACAGGACAACCTCGTCACAGCTGTTGAACACTGGATGCGTTTCAATGGGATCTCAGGCACAGCACTGTATCAGTGGCAGGTCAACGTATGGGCAAACAAAACTCATTCAATTTGGAACAACATGTTTGACATCCACAAGCAGATTTTGTCATCCATGCTCCAGCAGCTGGTCTAGCAGCGGCGGCTGAGAATGTTCTGGTTTTGCGCTGCTGTTGCTGCGTTGGCCCATGCTGCTGCTGGTGCCTCTGCACCTGCCCAATGTCACGCATGACACATTGACGGTGGATGAGGTTGCGCTGCTGCCGTTGCTGCTGTAGCTATTTATGCGGTTGCTGCTGCCTGCCAATGCGGCCTGGGTTCATGGATCAGACACAGAAGCGGTAGGTGACATATCGACCAGCAGTCTCACTCGGCCGGACGATGCGCACCACCTGGCCCCGCTGCAACCCAAAGTAGCGGGCCACTGGGTCCGAGTACTGCAGAGCAGCGGCAGCAGCAACAGAAACGGCAGCAGCAGCAGCAGCAGCAGCAGCAGCAGCAGCAGCAGCAGCAGCAGCAGCAGCAGCAGCAGCAGCAGCAACAGCAGCAGTGGATCAGCATGGCTAACAGCTGTACCATCGATGGTCAGACAGTGACGCGAACAGCAGCAGTACCAGCAGCACTCAGCTAGGCAGGGGCAGTGGCAGTGGGAAGGACAGGGGCAGGGGTGACAGTGAGAAGCAGTGGCAGCGGCAGTCGTACCCTGTGGGAAGGAGGGAGGGTGGGTGTTCCTGGGTTGGCTGTAATATAGCCAATGCCGACAGGAAGCAGCAGCATGGCAGGAAGACCAGGCAGCACCAGTTGACTTGTCAATGGGGTATTATTATTATTATTATAACTATTATCATTGTTGTTATTACTACTAGTAATGTTGATAATGAGGACCTGGATTCCAAAAGATGGCAACACAGCATGCAGAGACCATGCACGATCCATGCCGTACACTGTGCACAGAGTCACGCATTGTACTCCACACCAACGCGATGAGGCTAGGAGTGAAAGGGTATAGCCTGCATGCGCACCTGAATACGTGGGAGTTGGGTCTCCTTGACCTTGTACCTATCAAGCAGCACCTGCTTCTCCTCCTTGGTCAATATCCTGCAATCAGGCGATCAACACTAGGCTGGTCTGACTGCAGATGCTATGCCAGCCTGACCACGTATGCCATGCCGGTCTGCCCTCAGGCGGGAACAGCTAAGCAACAAGGAGACAGCAGCATCACTTAGCTCCATAGCCTGAGACAGGCATAGGCAACAAGACCGAGGTAGCACAGGAGACAGAGACATACAAACCTGAAGCATGGCCCATCATGCGCAGGCGCGCCTCAGAGGCCCCCATGACAGAACCTTGACTACCATAGTCACACCACGCCATGCCATCTCACACCATATCACGGTGGATGTCACACAAAACAATTATCCTAAGCAGGCGTGACGCACTAGACACCGCGTTGATAACAGGACCCTGTCACACCCACCGGTGCTCTGGCACTAAGACATGCTCCGTGATGTTGACAAGCAGCTCGTTCTCCGTGAACTGCTCGATGTTGAACTTTGGTTGCAAGTCTGTCAGGCACTGCCAGGCACAAACAGTGGGCAGCAGCAAGGCCGGGACTGGCCAGCCAGTGCAAGGGCTGGTCAAGGACAGTGAGGCTGGATAAGGGAGGCGGGGGGCCGGGGCAGTGGGTGGCAGCGGCAGTGGGTGTGGGGGCGGGGGGCAATGGTCAGATCTAGCCATTGATGCAGGGTGCATACTTTGATGGCAGGTGTAGCAGCGTGTTCATGCACTCACTTGCTTGGCAAATGGAGTGAGGTTGGCTGAAATGACCATGATTGCTCGCGTCACACTCTCCACCTTCATTCGCTCCGCGAGATTCTGAAAGTGCATGCAAGCATGCATGGTCACCATGTATGTGAGCGACCATGCAAAAGAGAGCATGGGGTGTGTTGGTGAGATACTTATGTGGTTCAAGCTGGTCGTTTGGAGCGTGCTGGCTGCCTTGTATTCTATGGCTATTAGGCAGCTGCTACATGTGTCGAGTGCGGGAGAACTGTGGGCTGGTCTCTCACCTTGATGGTTTTCACACCCACTTTAACCTCCTCAGGGAAGAAAACAAAGATCTGCACACACAGCACAGACCATGTGGCCACCATCCTGCTCCGTTGTGTGACTATTCATGTGACCATGCCTGCAGCTGTACCTGTAGTTATCGTTGAAGCTGGGCCTGTAGCCATGACCCTGGCAGTGCCTGTTTCTGACGATGTGCATGTGTTCGAGGAAGCATGGCACAGCTTTGTGCCGCCCGCATCCTAGCTGTACAGTGCTGCATTCCTGTTGGTGACTGCCATGTAAGGATGATGTACAGCTGGTGTAGAGACCAAGCTAAAAGACAGGCATCCTGCTGCATGTCCCCACTGGTCCCCCTTGGGAGCCATGATTGCATGCACTGCACCATGCGCTGACTGCCAAGAGAGGATTGAAGCAATTGCTGCCACTGCTGACCTGAGACAATAACTATGAGATGGCTCCAAGCTGAGCCACAGCCCTTGTCTTCCCCAGCATCATGCTACCAGTGGGTCACCTGCTCTGTGGGGTCGTCTATTCTGGGAACAAGGATGGTCAGGTCTTCTTTGCGGGGCATTTCCCCGTATCTGTCCCTGAATGCCTCCTTCGTGAGCTCCAGCTCATGCTGCGGACATAGTTGGGGCGCTTGCAGACGAGGGTGGTAGGGGGCGCAAGAGCTAGGAGCCTACCTGCGATACTAGGTAGCTGCGGTCCTTCAACACTTGCAAGCAAGTGCGGCGGATGCGGTACATTTTCGTAAGGTGATCCATGGCAGCCCCCGATGCTCCGCCGGGTGAGGGCGGAGCCCCGATGCCCTATTGCGTACTAGACGGTTGACCTAGCTACCAGTTGTATGTCCGCCTGCCGTCACGTCGATGAGCTGACGGGATGTGGGGACACAAGGAACAACATGTTAGCCTGTGGGTAATCTCACTCAGCTACCTGCGAGTGCTAATCTGCCCCATGCGGGGGCCTGGCCATGGGGGTCATTGGGCTGGGGGATGACGGGGGTTCGACGAACGCAGACATACGGTACACACATACATGTAAGCACTACTACTTGGTCGAGGCTGTTCGTCTGAGCCTGACTCATCCCTGACCACAATGGGGCGATAGATCAGGCTAGACAAGCGAGCCAAAAAAATCCCATATTTCGGACGGACCTAACTAACTCTATACACCGCCTCACGATGTAAGATTGGCACGCCATGACGCAGCGCCGCGCACGTTAGCATCGGCTCAGGGGAACAGGCCTATGGTGATCGGCTGCCCCGCGACCCCGTCCAATGTTCGGGGGCCCCGATCAGCACACAACGCCAGGCGCGTTGCATCGCTCTTATTTGCGCCCTAAAGTATGTGTGCTGTAGCGGCGATGTCCTCGGCGATGTCCAGGTGCCTCGTGGGTGTCTACATGTGGTGCTTGCTAGAGGCTTGTCTCATGGCCGGGTTGAGGGGGTACGCCGTGAGGCTTTGGGCCTGAAACTTCTTCAGCAGCTAGCTATACCACACACTCGCACCTTGGCGCTGACTTGGCCTTAACACGCATCAGCTCGGTCTATGGCGAGTGGTGGTGATGGACACACTGTCAAGAGATGTTTATGCATGCCACATGTGCCCAATGCCTTGCAATGAGCACCGGGGAACCGCATCAAGTACTTCCATCGATTTTATAATTATGCCTGCAAACTGATGCGTGTGCTAGTAGTAATCAGGTAAAACATGAAAACTAGCTAAGATTTGGCCATGCGAGGGGCCTTTTCCCAAAACTGAAGTCGTTTCAGCCCGCCATAGTTATAAGCATTGAAACTACGACTACTCTCCGCCCATCGGAGCCGTCCGCTTACCTTTTGGTCGATGCCAGCCGCAAAAAGATGGTTTTAAGCCATGACCGGGCGCTCGAAGCGAAGCCAAGCTGGGTCCGCTCGAATGGCCGAGCGAGTAGCCACTGGCCGGGCTCCATGGTCCCGCACTGCTGGCTTCATCGCGAATCAAGCCCAGGCAAGGCAGGTGTTAGTTGCATACCCTCCCGGTGCAGTTGAGATCAAGCACCGGGATTGTAGGGTGTGCCTGCCAGCGGCCCGGCCGCGATGAGTGCGAGTGTGACTGCCGTATTTAGGGCAGACACCCGGCAGTCGTAGGCACCCTGAACTGGTGTCCGCGTCTGCCCGTGCTCTTCCAACAGGTAGGCGCAAGGTTGCGCAAGGTTGACGCAAGGTTGCGCGTTAGCAGTTGTGGCAGATCAATGTAACTACCCTGAACTGGTGTCCGCGTCTGCCCGTGCTCTTCCAACAGGTTATGGGCCCACGCGCTGACGCGCGATAGGACTCCAGTAAGTTGCTGGCTAGGGTTCGTGTGGTTGACAGCCCAGTCGATCAGCGATGGCAACTTCTCCTGCTTCAGCCTCCGGCAATCAGGCCACCATTCTCGATGACGACAACTGGCCAATTTGGAGCATCCGCACCGAAGGCCTGCTAATCGAAGCAGGCCTCTGGTCCGTCGTCGCCGACGGCGTCACCCCCTTACCCACCGCGCCAGCAGCTAACGCCACTCAGCAAGAGCAGACTGCGTATGCTGCTGAGCTAGCCAGATCTCGCGCGGACAGCGCGCTGGACCGCAAAGCCAAAGCCTTTGTCCAGCGGCACGTCTCTAACCTCCACATCTTCACTGTCAAGTCTGCAGACTCAGCGCAAGACGCCTGGGAAACCCTCGAATCTCAGTTCACCGAATCGTCAGTCGCGCGACAGTCGCAGCTTCAGCAGCAACTCAGTCTCCTGCGCATGGAGCCCGGCGAGTCAGTAGCGCGCTTCTATGCGCGTTTGCAGCAGCTGCTTACAGAGCTGGAAGCCTGCAACTGTGAGACATCTGAGTCCACAGTGGTACTCGCCATTCTAGCAGCCCTACCGCCTGAGTATGAAAGCACAGTCGAAAGGCTGCGCTATGATCAGACCAGCGCCGACCTAAAAGTCGAGCGCATCAAGCGTGTGCTGCTGACTAAGGAGGCTGACCTACTCAGCAAGCAGATGCAGCAGCAACTCAGCACCTCCTCATCCTCACTCTGGTCCTACTCCTCCCCTTCTGATAGCAGGGGGGCTGGTAGCTCAGGCGGACAGGGGGGCAGGGGCAGGTTCAGACTACCTCAGCAGCAGCAGCAGCAGCAGCAGCAGCAGCAGCAGGCCAGAGCACAGTCGCCTGACAGGTCCACCAGGGATGTCAGCTCACATGCTCACCTGACCTGCAACTACTGTGCTAAGCCTGGCCACATCATGTCTGAATGTTTCACCTTTGACAGGGACCAGCGCAACCGCATGAGGACCCTATTCAGCAACCCTGCCAAACCCAGCAGCCCAGGCAGACGACCCAGTCCAGGCAGGAGCTCCAGCCCAGCCAGGTCATCCAGCCCCAGCAGAGGCAGGGCCCAGACCCCTGGCAGAGCAGCAGCTCAGAGCCCATCCAGGGGAGCCAGCCTGTTCACCTGCTCCACTGCTGCTGCTGATGATGATGATGATGATGATCTTGATGATGTCCTCATGCAGATGGTGCAGCCCAGACTAAACTTCAACAGCGACCTGTACAGCCCTTTCTGCATTGACTCAGGAGCCTCACAGCACATCCTGAAGGACCTGCAGTTCTTCCACAACTACACTCCCTTTGCGCCAGACAAGCACAGGCCTGTAAGGCTGGCAGCTGAGGGCCACAGGGTCTGGGCAGTTGGGTCAGGCAGTGTGTTCCTCAGCACCAAGCGTGGCTCCTGGTTCCTCAACCATGCTTTGTATGTACCTGACAGCAAGCAGAACTTCATCTCAGTGACAGCTGCAACAGACGATGGCAGCAGCTTTCTATTCCGTGGTGATGTGTGCCAGATCAGCTGCAATCAGTTTGGCAGCATGCTCAGGGTCAATGCGCACAAGGTCAGAAACTCTTACATCCTGGCTGCTGTTCCCATGCCAGATGGACCTGACACAGATTCTGAGCAGGAGCAGGGTGCCAAGCTGTATGGCATCCAGCAGTCAGCTCTACAGCCTGACCCCAGGGTAAAGCTGGAGCTCCTGACCAACGTGCCTGCGCCCTCTGCCAACAGCACCACCTCCAACTCTCCCCAGGTGTGGCACCAGCGCCTGTGTCATACTTCCTATGATGCTCTGGCACGCATGCAGTCAGCAGGCATGGTGTCAGGTGTACCTGTCACAGCCGCACAATTCCGAGCAGCTGCCTCAGATCCAGCTGTGTGTGTGGGCTGTGTCAAGGGCAAGCAGCACAAGAATGTTGCATTTGCTGGACCACCCCCCAATGCAGCACCAGTGACAGCTCCCCTAGGGCTGATCCACATGGATGTCTGTGGCCCCATGCATGCCAGGGCCAGAGACGGCAGCCTGTATGTGGCTACTTTCCTTGATGAGTACACAAAGCTTTCTGTGTGTGTGCCCATCAGCAGCAAGGCTCAGGTGCCAGACACAGTCAGAACAGTCATTGAAGAGCTTGAGACCCAGTCAGGCTACCGCTGCAAGGCCATCCGAACAGACAATGGCACAGAATACGTCAACAGCCGCATGAGGGAATACTGTGCCAGCAAAGGCATAGTGCACCAGCACTCAGCCCCCTACAGCCCCCAGCAGAACGGTGCAGCTGAACGCCTGAACAGAACCATCTTTGAAAAAGCTCGCAGCATCATCCACTCAGCCGATATCTCACTCAGCTTCTGGGCACATGCTGTCAAGTTTGCCAATCATGTCAGATGCCTGCTTCCTGTGTCAGGCCAGCCGCTCACACCTTGGGAGGCCTTCTACGGTGTCAAACCTGATCTGTCTGGTCTCAGAGTGTTTGGCTGCAGAGTCTGGCTCCACATTCCTGATCACCAGCGCAGCAAGCTGCAAGCCAAATCAGTTGAAGGCCTGTTCATAGGCTATGAGCCTGGCTCTAAGGCGTACAGGGTACTGGTCAATGGCAGAGAGACATGCAGCAAGGACATAGTGTTTGACGAGCTGTCAGTTCTGCAGCCTACTCGCCAGCAAGACCAGCCAGCACAACCTGTGTTTCTCTTACCCCTCCCACCCAGCCCTACAACCCCCTCTGAGCCACTGTCCCCAGCAGCTCCTGCTGAAGGGGGCAACAGTCTGCAGCAGACCAGCAGCAGTAGCTCTGAGGACAGTGGGAGCAGCAGCAGCAGCATCAGCAGGCCAGGCAGCAGTGCACAGCGACCACAGTCCAGACCCCTGGAAGGCGTAGGGGCACATCAGGACAGCAGCAGCTCAGACTCTCCACCCAGTGAGCAAGAACCCAGTCAGCAAGTCAGCCTCACTGCCAGATATGAGCCAGGCTCCCACATGTGGCACCAACAGCAACTGGAGCTCATCAGCAAGCTACCCAGACCAGGAATAGGCAGATTCAGCCTTCGTTCTATGCCTCTAGCCAGGGAGACAGTGGGAGCACAACCAGCTGCAGCACCAGCAGCAGCAAGACCAGCAGCACCATCTGCAGCACCAGTAGCAGCAAGACCAGCAGCACCAGCCGCAGCACCGACAGCAGCAAGACCAGCAGCACCAGCCGCAGCACCACCAGCAGCACCAGCAGCAGTCAGACCGTCAGCATCATCTGCAGCACCGACAGCAGCAAGACCGGCAGCACCAGCAGCTAGACCAGCAGCAGCAGCAAGACCAGGCTTGGCACAGCCTGCGCTCCGTGTTCCTCTGATCCCAACATCAGCAACAGCAAGACAGGCAGCACCTGCAGTGCACCCCTCTATGCCCATGCCTCCTGCACCTGATCCACGGCCTGCCTCACCTGCTGCACCTGCTGCACCCGTGCCACGGCGCAACCCATCCAGAGAGAGGCACCGACCTGAGAGGTTCAGGGACTCTGACTTGTTTGCCATGAATGTGTCAGACTCTCCTGTCAATGACACACCCACTGTGGCAGAGGCTCTGGCAGGTCCCATGGCAGACCTGTGGATTGAAGCCATGAATGCTGAGCTGGCCTCCCTGCATGCCAACCAAACATGGTGCCTTGAAGAGCGTCCTGCCAATGCACGTGTGCTGCCTACCAAATGGGTACTCAAAGTGAAGCGTGATGCTGCAGGGAACATTGAGAAGCTGAAGGCCAGGCTAGTGGCAAAGGGGTTCTATCAACAATCAGGTGTGGATGTAGGAGATGTCTATGCACCTGTCAGCAAGCACACCACACTGCGCACCCTCCTGGCCAAGGCAGCAGCTGAAAACATGGAGATTCATCAGTTAGACTTTGAGACAGCCTTCCTGAACGGCAAGCTAGAGCCAGGGGAGGTTATCTATGTGCAGCAGCCAGAGGGCTTTGAGGAGGGCAGCACTAACACTGTGTGCCGCCTGCAGAAGGCCCTGTATGGACTGAGGCAGGCCCCTAGGGCGTGGCATGCTAGGCTGTGTGAGGAGCTGCTGAGCATGGGCTTCAAGGCCTCTGAGGCAGACCCTGCCCTGTTTACCCTGCAACTGAGCACTGGCATGGTGTACCTGCTAGTGTATGTGGACGACTGCCTTCTGTGCACCCAGCAGGGGGACACCGCAGGCTTGGCTCACGTGAAGAAGCAGCTGTCCTCAGCATTCAAACTGAAGGACTTGGGTGAGGCACGGTGGTTCCTAGGGATGCAGCTAACCAGAGACAGGGCTGAGGGCACCATCAAGCTTGACCAGCACAAGTTCATCCAGGAGCTGGTTACAGCCAACAGCAAGTCAGCAGCTCACAGCAAGCCTCTGCCCATGGCTCCTGCTGTTAAGCTAGTCAGGGAAGGGGATGCATTGGACACAACTCTGCATCATTACAGTGCCCTGGTGGGCAGTCTGCTTTACCTGACCTGCTGCACACGGCCAGACATTGCATTTGCTGTGGGCGCCTTGGCCAGGCACATGTCTGCACCCACTAAGCAGCACTGGGCAGCAGCCTGCAGTGTGCTATGTTACCTGAAGGGCACAGCAGATCAAGGACTCCTGTTTGGTGGTGTGTCAGGGCTGCAGGGCTTCTCTGATGCAGACTATGCAGGGGACAAGGACACAGCCAGAAGCACCACTGGGTATATCTTCACTCTGAATGGGGGTGCCATTAGCTGGTCCAGCCGCCTGCAGCCGACTGTGGCTATGTCAACAGCAGAAGCAGAATATATGGCAGCTTCCAGCGCAGCCAAGGAGGCTCTGTGGCTGCGCAAGCTCATGAGGGATCTGCAGCTGGATGCCAGCTGTGTGCACCTGGGCTGTGACAATCAGGCAGCCATTCAGCTCTTGCACAACCCCATGGCCACCTCCAGGGCTAAGCACATAGATGTGCACCACCACTTTGTCAGAGAGCGCATCAGCAGGGGTGAGGTAGCTTTCCACTACTGCCACACCTCCAGCATGCTGGCAGATATTCTCACCAAGCCCTTGGCAGCAGTCCAGTTTAACATGGGCAAGCAAGGATGTGGAGTGTTCAGCTGAACAGGCACAGGTCTTATCTGATCTGAAACAGCCTGTGGTATCCAGCCTGGAATGCGAATCAGGACTGGAGCATGGAAGGATTCTGGGCACAGGCCTGTCTGCCTGTTAACAGCCTGTTGATCTTAGCATGGTGTGCTATTGCCCTGATCTGAGAAGTTGCCCGCAGTTGTTTGCTTGGCTCAGGCTTGCATGCCTGCTAACCGCCAGTAGCTTGCTTAAACAGTTGTTGGAAGCGCAAAGTTGTTGCTCTCACCTAGCCAGACCTCTGAGTGGGAGTGTTAGTTGCATACCCTCCCGGTGCAGTTGAGATCAAGCACCGGGATTGTAGGGTGTGCCTGCCAGCGGCCCGGCCGCGATGAGTGCGAGTGTGACTGCCGTATTTAGGGCAGACACCCGGCAGTCGTAGGCACCCTGAACTGGTGTCCGCGTCTGCCCGTGCTCTTCCAACAGGTAGGCGCAAGGTTGCGCAAGGTTGACGCAAGGTTGCGCGTTAGCAGTTGTGGCAGATCAATGTAACTACCCTGAACTGGTGTCCGCGTCTGCCCGTGCTCTTCCAACAGCAGGACAGCCCAGCCTAGCCATAGTGCACTCCCCCATATGATGTGGTGTGGCATTGTTGCTTCCAGACGCTCAATGACACCAAACAACGGCTACAAGAGGTGCAGGAAGAGAATGCACGGGAGAAGCAAGACTGGCAGCAGCAAGAACTGGACTGGCAGCAGCAGCACCATGACTGGCAGCACCGGCAGCAGGACTGGCAGCAGCAGCACCAGGACTGGCAGCAGCGGCAGCAGGACTGGCAGCAGCAGCAGCAGCTGTTGGAGAAGCAGCTCCATGACCTTCTGCAGCGGGCTGACATCCATGCCCACATCATTGTTGTCTCACCCCCATTGATTGTGCAGGAACAACTCAATGTAGCCCAAGCTCGATTGGCCCACCAAGCCTCGGGTGCTGAGCAGCTGCAGCAGTCAGTGGTGAGGCTTACAGCGGCAGTGTGCGCAGCAGATGCCCGTGCTGTTGCAGCCGAGGCCTCGTCTATAGCGGCCACTGCTGTAGCGGCAGATGCCTGCTCTGATGCCCATGCATCAGCAGCATTGCTGGAGCAGGAGCGACAGCTGAACGCAGCCTTGCTTGAGGCAATCAAACAGCAGCAGGTGGATGTGCCACTGGCACACCCACCATGAGCACATCATGTGTGTGCTGCTGGCAGCCACAGTTGAGCCCCGCATGGTGTTGAGGGAGGCCTACTCCTTGGGCCCAGCCCAGCCCAGCCCAGCCCAGCCCAGCCCAGCCCAGCCCAGCCCAGCCCAGCCCAGCCCAGCCCAGCCCAGCCCAGCCCATTGCCTGTGCCATTGCCTGTGCATGTGGTGTTGCATGTGTTGTTTCCAGGCGCGTCACGCTACTGAACAATTGCTGGAGCAGCAGCCTTGCTGTGTAGACCAAGCAATTGTACAAGCATGTAGCCATGGCTGATGCAGTAGTGGAGTTGAGGCGGTTGCAAGCAGAGTTGTGTAACCTGATAAAGCGGGTGGCAAGGAGAGACAAGGTCTTACAGGAGGAACCTCACCCCACAATGACTCTGTGCACAAGCAGAAGCAGCCCTAAGCTGCTGCTAGCAACTTCTCAACATGCCGTGTTGCTCAGGAGCTAGAGTCAACTGATCACAACACCACCAGTTGGTACAACTACTCTGCTACTTCAGGAAAGTGGTGCTGTTTACATCAGCATTGAAGCCCACACAGTGATGACATCACATCACATCAGCTTGTCCCGGGTTGGAGGCCAGACAAGTGCTTGGCAATTTCCGCAATAGCTACTCGATGTTGTTCATTGGCTTCCTTCCGCTGCTCCACTGTTTCAGTCGCTAAGCTGGCCTTGGCCTGGGCCACCAGTTCCGCAAATGAGGTGCGCGAGTACAACATCTCGAGGGGAAATGTCTGCTGCACTCGATAGTATATTGGAGGTTGCGGAGCTGGAGGCTGTGTCGGTTGCGGGACATTATCAACAGGCATGGCTCCTTAGCTTTGCAGGAGCTAGGAGGTCGAGCTACCCAGTACAACCGACTGAACGGACCTGGCCCGCGAGAGAGACGGGCCCCGGCCTTAGACTTCATACGTATGTATGTAGCTACCTACAGCGACCTTGTTGCGTGGACACAACTTTGGGCCCAGACACCCATGTTCAGCCTGCGGGCCTGCGCTTCGACGCCGCTCACTATATCAGCACGCTGAACCTGACGGTGCAATCGCGGTAGCAAATGGTGGTCTGAATGTGGAGAACAGCATGGTACCCAATTTTCCCCTTGCTTGTCTAGCCTGACGATAGATGTTGGCATGAAAGCATTGGCGCATGTTTCAGGCATGTTTTTTTTGGCGCATGTTTCAGGCATGTTTCAGGCATGTTTTTTTTTATGGCAGCCAGGTATGGGGCACTGCATTCCTTGGGCATGGTGTGCAACTCTCCAACCCAGTGCAAACACGCATGCTCAGCTTTCTCAGGTTTGCTGCCAGGGTACGTAGCTCAGTGTCAGGCCTGATGGTGCTGCATGAGTTGGGGCAACTGCCCCTCCAGCTTTACTGGCTTAGGGCTGCATGCAAGTTCTGGAACACTACCAAACTATCCCACAGTGACCTGCTAATGAGGGTCATCAAGGCAGATGTGGAGTTAGGCAGGAGTTGCCAGGCCAGCTGGAGTGCTCAGTTCCAGCTGGCCGCCAGAGAGCTGATGGGGGGTGAGCTTACCTTGAGCCCGGACATGGTCCTAGGCACCAAGGCTATGGAAGTCAAGTGGCTCGAGAGGTGGGGGAGGCGTTGGGTTGGGTTTGAGGGAGACCCTAGACTGCCTGAGACGGTGCATCGGGAGAGATGTTCGTATGCTGCATGGTTCAAGCATGGGGACGGCATTGGCATCAATCACATGGCACCACATTTGCTTAACAGACAGCTCTCCAGAAGAAGAAAGAAGAAAGAAAGAAAACTACTCCGGTACAAACCGGCGTGCATTAAGGGAGGAGCTTTTGCCTGTGGCGCGGCCTGCTCCCACCTCCAAACGTTGGACACAGGCTGGACATGTCCCCACCAAGCTGCCCTAGCTGTAGCCACAGACCACAGCTAGCACCCAAGGCAAACAAGGAGGCATGAGAGGAGCAAAGACCAGTGCACTCGGCAGCTGGACCTATCTCTTCTCCTCGTTGACGAGAGCAGTTCCAGCCTTGTCCGCCTGATGTCGCACTAAAAGCTTAAGTTCAGGCTCCATAAGTCCAAACTTCAGCTGTCAGCCAACGTCCTGCGTTGAGGTAGCTCTGCTCCCTCCTTGACGACGCCAACACGCCTCCTTGACGACGCCAACGAGCAACTCCACAACAGCTCGATGACCCGCAGCGGTCGTGTGCGGCACCCGGACCTCATTTGTATTCCGCTGGACAAAGCGGTGCCCGTTCAAGCCTGGGAAGGCTGTCCCGTTGCATCCCAATTTATATACCGCTGGGTGCGGTGGTGAGGTAGCTTAGCCAATCCGTGCGACCGAAGTCAACGCGGATTGTTACCAGGGCCACCGCGTGGAGGTGCCTCACCGCCAGCCCCGACAGCTCTCCACAGAAGTTCGCAGGAGCTTGACTAGGTTCAGGTTAGGCAAAAGCGGTCTAGGGGTGGAGAAGGCTCGGTTTGAGGGGGTAACTTTCATGGATCGCACATGCACCAGATGCACAGAGGGGGTAGTGGATGACGCCATGCATTTCATCTTTGAGTGCACTGCCACGAGTTCCATCAGGGAGCAGCCGGAGTTTGCCATGACCTTACAGAACAATAATGAGAACTTGCATGACTTCATGTTGAGCCCATGTGCACCTTTGTTTGTGCACCTTGCTTTGAAGTGCGTTACAGAAAGTCCCGAACCCCTAGAGGGGGAGGGCGGCCTAGCAGCCTAACGGCTGACGGCTTAAGCGGTGTAAGCCACATCATCATCATCAGCATGTTTCAGGGACATCACGGGAGCTCAGCAACAGCACATTATGGCTGGCCGGTCCGGTAGCTGGGCGTGGGAAGCAGTGGTCTATCCCGTGGTGCCACTCCGGCCATGTGCCTTGGATGCAGACTGACTGCAGACTGACTTCAACGATCGCAAACGAAAAGCACAAGAAGCTTGGTCTCGCAGACTCTAGTAGCTAGAGCAGGAGTCGTTGATAGGTCGGGACATGAGAACAACACTATTGGGTGCCATAGAGCCTTTCCCGCCTGCTGGAGGTTTCAATTCTATCCATGTGCCAAGATGCACAGGGGCGGGCTGGTGCACCTAGGGGCATCACATAAGGCCCTGCAGTGGCGTATCACTGACAACACCACATTTTGGGAGGTGCATGGACCCTTCTTGCACCCTCCACCTGCACGCCACATCAATGCGAACAGGACAAAGAGTCGCGACTAGACAACTATGTGTGTGTCAACATGTGTGATGCACGGCACCAATCATGCCTTGCATGTGCATGCTGATCCTGAACGAGTGGGTCAACATATCAGCATGGTGACCAAGCAACGCCTGCAATCTACTAAAAATAAAGGAGAAAAAACCCAGATAATACAAGTATTGTGGTAGGACGGTATCAAGTACAATATCAAAATGTGGATACATGTGTGTTGTAATAGAAATGTCCACAAGGCAAAGTCCACAAGGCAAATGCCATGTGATGGTGCTGATAAAGTGCTGCTGAGCCAGCTCACCTCCAGCTTGTCATGGTGATAGGCCCTCACAAGCTCCTCGTTGTCTAGGATACCGGCAACCAGGCCCCAGACCAGGGCATCATGCACATTGTCATCTGAGGTGCACGCTGAGGTTTCATGATACATGCAGCCATGCTCGCGGGCAAATTCCACGCCCTGCTCCTTGCTCACCATGCGTTCCTCAGCCATCTATGGTACAGCATGAAGACAACAGGCCAACAAAATGTATTCAACAAGGAACAACATGTTAGCCTGTGGGTAATATCACTCAGCTATTCCAAACAAGTTGAAGCATCCTCAGTCGCACCCTTGATGACCACAAACCCCACTCCGGTGGCACGTTCCTGGGGCAAACCCCCTGACCACTGGGCACCTCATCAAAACTAGCACCTTAATGCTTAGAAGGCTAACAGCCTGTGCAAACTACTAGGGCCTACGCATTGTTGCAACAACAGGCATGCAAAACACGTCCATTACCGCGAGGCTGACAGATGTAGCGGTGTTGACAAGCATCAGCATTACCACCCCTGCTGCTTCTCTAGTGCTGCCGGCACCCACATCCACTTTGTTGCCGACGATGAGGCGCACCACATCTGGCCGGCTTTGGTGTCGCTCCACCTCTGGCAGCCATTGCCGGCGGAGGGCCTCCAGTGTCTCTGGCCGGGTCACATCATACACTGCAGGCCAACAAAAGTTTCAGTGTTTGGAGCGCAGCGACATCAGTGCATGTCAGTGCGACAGTGTCCTGCTGTGATGTCCTGCTACCCCTACATACACTGCAAGCAGGAGTCACGAGGTGGGCTGCTGGCGGTGTGTGTGTTGTTTGCTGTGGTGGGCTGTAGTGGGATGCTTGCAGTGTGGGCTGTGTGGTGTGCTGTGTGGCGGGCTGTGTGGTGAGCTGTGTGGTGGTGCTCGCTGTGCGTGTTGACCCCACTGTGCTTGCCTCCCTGCTAGTACACACCTAGCACAATGCCATGAGCCCCACGGAAGTAGCTTGCTGCGCACACAAACACAAAGACCAGATGGTGTATTGCCACATCACCACCACCACCACCATCACCAGTGCAGGGAAGGAAGCTGGAGCCGATTCAAATGCATGAGGGGTCAGCGCAGTAGGTTTGCGCCACGTGCGATGCATGCAGCGTTATCAGGGTGTAGAACGTTAGGCTGGGCCTGGGTCCTGCCCAACATCCTCGGCAATGCAGTCCCTGGGTTGCCTGCTAAAGAGCATTGAGTTCTGCTAAAGAGCAGTGAGGGCTAAAAAGCTCTGAATAGACCTCAGTGCCTTGCCACCTGGTGTGGTGGAGCACATGCCATGTCTCGTCCTCCAATGCGCTCACTGCCCCTTGGATCCTGGCCCCTTGTTCTAAAGGTCGTTTCTTGCAGCTGGTCATTGCTGCCACGTGCATGACTTGCATGACCTGGAACGGCGAAGTGTTCACCTATCGTTGCCCCATGTCCACCTATCGTGATCTACCCAGCTCTGGCCCAACCCCTACTCCTGTGCAAGCAGGGTGCGGAGGCCACAGAGTGCATCACACCGCTGCTGCAGGGACAGGGACTCACATGTCAGGGCTGCAAACCTGCAAGCATGCAGGCCAACACAACTTATTCAACAAGGAACAACATGTTAGCCTGTAGGTAATCTTAGCCAGCAGCAGCAGCAGCAGCAAGTGGATGGCCAGCAAGGTTTGTCGCAACCTAATGAGCTTGTTGGTACAGCAATCCCACTCTCGCGGCCACCACCACACTATGGTCACAGAGCATATGGGCTGCGAGGGCAATGTTGCGGGTCCTGGGCTGAAACAGGGTCTGGCCAGGTCAGGTCAGGCTGGGCGGGGCTGTGTTTAAAGAGCCACCTCTCAGCGCCGGCAGTGTCCCACAGCGTGACTCCAACTGATTTATTGTCAATTGTGTATCGTTTGAACCGGAAGTCCACTCCTGTCATGCACACGAAGAGCAGTGGCATGGACAGGGAGTGCTGTGTTAGATTGCGCCCGGCAAAAAATTGCTGTCTCAGGGCCAACACACACTCATGTTAGGACATCCATGCAAGACATGCCGATATGTTGACCTGTGGGTCATTGGGTGCACCCTTGATGCCCACAACACCCAACACCAGTGGCACGTTACCTCCTACGGCCACTGGGCTTCTTATCAAGGTCAACTGCTTGATGCTTGTAAGGCTGACAGCCTGCTTAGTTACTAGGCCCTGTGCGTGATCGCAGGCCCAGCACACCAATCGTAGGCTGTGTTGTGGAGTCGAACTTGTTTGTGAAAAGGCGTTCAATTAAGCAGGTCTTGCCAACTCCTGCAGCTCCCACAAAGATGACCTGAGTTTTGCAGTGCAATACACAGTCAGCCCTGCACATCAGTGCCCTGCTCATTAGCTACTAAGCTACTGCAGACGTTATCATCGACCCTGCATACATGGAGGACTATCGTTGCGAGCTTACGCCTCGCACCTTGATGAGGTGCTGGCAATCGGAGGAGGCCTCGTTTGGCGCGACAAAGGCGGGCATGAACTAGCCGCGAGCGCCGCGACGGTTGATGTCCTGTGCACCGTGCACCAGGCACTCTGAGTCGCTCGCACGGTGGTGCACTGCAAAACCTAGTTGGTTGCGAAAAGTTGGCAGTTGCCTTTTCGGAGTCGCAGTGAAGCTTTAGTTTCAGTCTGCGCCGTGCAGCGAACTGTCACTTAGAGACACCGCCTCCCGGCTCTTTCCGCGCCAAAGTATGGTGACGGCCCCCGGCCTGAGTAAATCCGCCGCAACCCTGAAGTCTTACAAGCGCGTCACCTCTTCTCTCACGGTCAACAAGACACCAAGCAGAAATGCGGGCAATTGTGCTACGGACTATTGAGCAGCTGACGCGCAGCGGTCTGGGTCAGCTGCCCCAGCTTTGCAGCGAGAGCGCAGCTGGGACAGCGAACCTGGGAAGGCTTGTCGCCGGGCCAGCTGGAATTGCGCTTCGCAGTGTGTATACAGGCCCTCAGGGGTGGGACATTACGCTACCCTCCCGTGCGGGTCTGTTCAAAGACGCAGCGGAAGTGCTCAGCTTTTTCCCTAGCCGGAACCTTGTAGAGGCCCAGTTTTCACCACACGGCCTGCAGCTCGTGCCCAAGTCCATCTTGTCACCCAAGACGAGCACCTCGCAGCTAGCTGCTCCGCAATCTCCAGCCCGAGCACTGAACTCTGTACAACAGCAGGATGAAGGCGACGCAGGCAGCGTTGACAGCATGTTACTTGTAAGTGTTCGACGTGGCACCAATAGATCTGGGGGCAGCATCCCTCATTGCCCTGACCAGCCTTTGCAAGCATGCCGCCCTCGCTGCCAGATAGTGAGTGATTTAAGGACGCAAAATGTTGCAGATGGACATGACACGAGTGTGGCGACGGCTGAAGATGAAGAAACACAAGATAAGGAAGCGGCGCAAGGCAAACAGGTACAAAGTTGACAAGTGACAACATCTGTAGTGCAGGCATATATTCAGGCTACAGTCCACAATGAGAGTACAGTAGGCATTGGCCTGGGGTGATGCTTCTCTGACAAGTTTGAAGCACTTGCATGCCTGAATGATTGCTTGATTTCTGGACTGGGCTGTGGTTGCTTGGGAAGGGGTTTACTGCAAACGGCATAGCTGCTATGTGGTGTGCAGGCACGTTTGTGTGCGTGTATGTTTGTCATTTCCCTTGTATGTGTATGTGGTGTGATAGACCTTTCTTGTAAGGTGCCCTCACTGACTTGCAACGGGATGTGATGGGATAGGAGCTATTGCAGTTATGTAATGACCATTCACAACGTTCATGCAACTGAAGCTGTTGGCTCCCCAGATTGCAGCTGCTATGCATGCATGGGTTACTACATCCCAGTCTCTCGTCAGTGCCTGCGTCTCACAAGTGTGAGCGCATCTAGGCTCTAGGCTTTTCCTGACACCTGTGTGGTGGTGGTGTGAGCACATGACCCATGTCATTAAGCAGGCCTCTAGGCCACTATGGGAACCACAGCATAGGAAGATGCCATCCGGCAGCACTGAGCGTGTGCGTGTAATAGCCTGTCACCTAGCCTGTCACAACGGTCTCAGGGCTGTCAGGGCCTACAGGCTGTTGACGTCTAAAGCCCTGGTCGGCACTAACCGGCATGTCTTGCAGTGTCATGGGAGTATGCTGGTCTCGGTCTATAAAACAGACACCAAAGTAACACGGCTGGACAGACTCGAGGCACACGGCACGTTGACCGCGCCCGGACCTATGCATCGATGTCTGTTGCCCCCTAGCTTCCCGGCCAGCTGCCGGACTGCGCCCAGCAACGTCGCAAAGCTTGACAAGACGCTAGGCCCCCCACAGCTGACTGACGACGCGACACAGAGTGCACCGGCCAACGGCCAAAGTCGGTCCAGGGGCCTGGCTGCTACTTCCTACGGGTCCAGGTCAGGTGTTCCCAACTGTTTAAAAATGACAGGAAACCGACCCCTGGTAGTAGGACGGCTGTAACTCAGGATGTCCCAACATGGGGTTGGTAATCTTCATGCAAATACTCACTCAATACTGCACCGTTTTCGATAGCGTTTGTAACATTGGCAGCTGCGAATTACAATGCATCTACTGGCAAGCGGCGCGTTAGTTCAAGTATTTGAGGCCATGCCGGCGCAAGCGATCACGGACACACCTCAGCTGCTCACCATCAATCGTACTAGTGGTATGTAGCGGCATCAATAAGTGAAATGCGCCTGGCATCGAGCCAGTAGTACAATCACATTTCAGCCCGCCAGGCTCGCTCCGCGAACTTTTCATTGGTACAGGCGGCGTCGGAAGACCATCGTTGGGCGGATTGACACTCGACATTGCTGCAAACGCAAAAATGTGCGTCTCTCGCTGGCCAGTCACACAGAGAAAGGGACCCCCTTGCACAAACCGGCATGTTGTGAGCTGACCACTGTGACTTTGCAAAACTTCGAGTGTCAACTATGTTCATTACTCAACGAAGCACCTGCTGGAGAAGAAAGCACTGCATTTCATCGATCAGGCCGGTTGGAAATGACTTTGGCGTGACTCAACTTTGCCTTGCAGTAATGCCTAACCCTAACCCCCGACCGCCCGGAACCTGCCCCCTCCCAGCCCCCTCCCAGCCCCAGCCCCACCCCTCCCACCCCCAGCCCGCACTCCCACCCCCTCCCAGCCCCAGCGCCACCCCCCCACCCCCTCCCACCCCCTCCCAGCCCCAGCCCCGCCCTCCCACCCCCTAGCACTGCCTTTCCACCCCCTCCCACCCCCTCCCAGCCCCCTCCCAGCCCTCAGCGAAGGTCTCAGTCCTATCAAGCCTCACACCCACCTTTCCCCCCCTGCTGCTGCACCCCCCTGGCAGCAGCAGGCGGCTGGTGCTGGTGTTGCCCCTGACCTGCCCCCCCCACCTGCTGCACCCCCCTGGCAGCAGCAGGCAGCTGGTGCTGGTGCTGCCCCTGGGCTGCCCACCCCTCCATCTGAGCAGCAGGGGTTCAGGGCGGAGCTGGACACAAGCTCGACACGCAAGCGGAGGGCGGGCGGGAGGGATCGGACCCAACATGTCGAGCAAGGTAACGTAGCAATGCCCTACACACCTTGAGTGGCCTTACCGAGTGGCCAGGTAGTAGGTACTACTCACGAAGCGGTCAAGCAATGCAGCAGCCTTGTATACTTCCGAGCATGGGTGGAGGGGCGTCGTTACATCGGTTTGGCGTGCCATGTGAATTGTTTTGACTGCGGCGACTGTCCCTGACTGTTTGCAGATGCTACTGGGCCACGTCGGTCGCGGCGGTCGGTCGCGACGAGGCCCGCATGAGCAAAACTGACATGAATTTGTATGTCAAGATTCGAGCCGCCATAGCACTCAGCACAGTGCACAGTATTTAATGATACATGTTTCACCGCATAGCTGACGGAGTCCTCTATCCAGTAATGTGCGAAACATAAATAGAAACCACGTGGCTGAGACGCGGCGTCGTTTTGATTACCAGGGGTCGGTTTCCTATCATTTCCTGTCATTTTTTGTTAGTTGGGGTCGCCTGAGTTGCACCCGCTGCATCACAAGAAAATGGCTACGAAATCTTTGTTCCTTACCCATTGGCGCACCTGTTGAAACAAACCGCACAACAAACAGGCCAGGCCTCGTTCAGTTTGACAGCTTCAAAGTTACATCATCATCACTAGGCTGGTTCAAGGCCACGGCATGCAACGACTCACCATGCCCGCCCCCCCTTTACCTATCATTGCAGGAGCCCACCTCATTGAGCCTGACCACCACCTCCCAGCCCTTCCCCTCGCCCCCTCCCCAAGCCCACCCCCTCCTAGCCCACCCCTCCCAGCCCACCCCTCACAGAGCACCACTGTGGGGTGGCTGTTGAGCTATGAAACTTTGCACGCAGGTGGATGGCATGTAGGGGAGTGTAACTCTGAGAGGAGCCGAGTCAAAACTCAGTCATGGTGTGGTGCTGTGTGACTGACTGCATGGCTCTGGCCTTGAGATCGGCTAAGGGAGTTGGGGGTCACAGACCAAAGTGAGCGTTTGGCTTATCTGAGTATGAGCGTTTGTAACACTGTTCTAGAGGAGCTTAACCTAGTAAGTAGCATACTGTAAATCAAAATGGTCGAGCTGTGGCATTGCCCTCCAGGTATGGGGAGGAGGTGGGCTCAGTGTCACATTTCCGCAACCGCTTTCCGATTCGACTGCTGCTGTCGACGCGCATGCTCGTGTAGAGCAGCCTAAGCGATGCGGGCGGTCGTAGCGATGACTGCATGCTCCGCAACGGCTCAAATTTGAATCACTAACTTTGATGCTTTGCTGTGCACGGCCTACTGACTGGATAACTATTCTGGATGGGTGAAAGGTAGCTGGCCGGGTTGGCTACATTGTGAATCATCTAGCATATTATTTGGCGCAGTGAGTGCAGAGTTACAGTCAGGCGACCCCAACTAACAAAAAATGACAGGAAATGATAGGAAACCGACCCCTGGTAATCAAAACGACGCCGCGTCTCAGCCACGTGGTTTCTATTTATGTTTCGCACATTACTGGATAGAGGACTCCGTCAGCTATGCGGTGAAACATGTATCATTAAATACTGTGCACTGTGCTGAGTGCTATGGCGGCTCGAATCTTGACATACAAATTCATGTCAGTTTTGCTCATGCGGGCCTCGTCGCGACCGACCGCCGCGACCGACGTGGCCCAGTAGCCTCTGCAAACAGTCAGGGACAGTCGCCGCAGTCAAAACAATGCACATGGCACGCCAAACCGATGTAACGACGCCCCTCCACCCATGCTCGGAAGTATACAAGGCTGCTGCATTGCTTGACCGCTTCGTGAGTAGTACCTACTACCTGGCCACTCGGTAAGGCCACTCAAGGTGTGTAGGGCATTGCTACGTTACCTTGCTCGACATGTTGGGTCCGATCCCTCCCGCCCGCCCTCCGCTTGCGTGTCGAGCTTGTGTCCAGCTCCGCCCTGAACCCCTGCTGCTCAGATGGAGGGGTGGGCAGCCCAGGGGCAGCACCAGCACCAGCTGCCTGCTGCTGCCAGGGGGGTGCAGCAGGGGGGGGGGGCAGGTCAGGGGCAACACCAGCACCAGCCGCCTGCTGCTGCCAGGGGGGTGCAGCAGCAGGGGGGGAAAGGTGGGTGTGAGGCTTGATAGGACTGAGACCTTTGCTGAGGGCTGGGAGGGGGCTGGGAGGGGGTGGGAGGGGGTGGAAAGGCAGTGCTAGGGGGTGGGAGGGCGGGGCTGGGGCTGGGAGGGGGTGGGAGGGGGTGGGGGGGTGGCGCTGGGGCTGGGAGGGGGTGGGAGTG
The DNA here is from genome assembly GCA_030144725.1 of Haematococcus lacustris. Lineage (NCBI taxonomy): Eukaryota > Viridiplantae > Chlorophyta > Chlorophyceae > Chlamydomonadales > Haematococcaceae > Haematococcus > Haematococcus lacustris. The sequence continues at coordinate 1,045,891 of JASKMD010000026.1, read as the reverse complement.
CGGGCTGGGGGTGGGAGGGGTGGGGCTGGGGCTGGGAGGGGGCTGGGAGGGGGCAGGTTCCGGGCGGTCGGGGGTTAGGGTTAGGCATTACTGCAAGGCAAAGTTGAGTCACGCCAAAGTCATTTCCAACCGGCCTGATCGATGAAATGCAGTGCTTTCTTCTCCAGCAGGTGCTTCGTTGAGTAATGAACATAGTTGACACTCGAAGTTCTGCAAAGTCACAGTGGTCAGCTCACAACATGCCGGTTTGTGCAAGGGGGTCCCTTTCTCTGTGTGACTGGCCAGCGAGAGACGCACATTTTTGCGTTTGCAGCAATGTCGAGTGTCAATCCGCCCAACGATGGTCTTCCGACGCCGCCTGTACCAATGAAAAGTTCGCGGAGCGAGCCTGGCGGGCTGAAATGTGATTGTACTACTGGCTCGATGCCAGGCGCATTTCACTTATTGATGCCGCTACATACCACTAGTACGATTAATGGTGAGCAGCTGAGGTGTGTCCGTGATCGCTTGCGCCGGCATGGCCTCAAATACTTGAACTAACGCGCCGCTTGCCAGTAGATGCATTGTAATTCGCAGCTGCCAATGTTACAAACGCTATCGAAAACGGTGCAGTATTGAGTGAGTATTTGCATGAAGATTACCAACCCCATGTTGGGACATCCTGAGTGCAACACAGTGGAGGACACAGTGGAGGAGGGGGGGTGTAACCCGGTGATACCTTAGTGTGCGCCGACCCAAATGTTGTATTCGGCGGAAGCGAGTACGAATATATGTTTCATTCACCCCGTCTAGGCGCCCTGCACGCTCGGTAGGCATCGCGTTGGGTGTCAGCCGGACATTCCATGTGTGCACAACCAGCTCACTACGCTAGGTAGATGGGGCCACAGCGATGCGGCTCACCGTGCCAAGGAGACCCGTCTCGCCGATGTGATTTGTTCGCGGGCACATGTGGCAGTACGCGAGCAAAGACTCCAATGGCTAGCGCTGATGGTCAGATTACGCGGAAAAAGTTACGGCTGCCAATGTGACAAACGCTATCGAAAACAGTGCAGTATTGATAGAGAACTTGCATGAACATTACCAACCCCATGTTGGGAACGCCCGAGTCCAGGAGCCTGGCTGCTACTTCCTCCGACCCGACCCGACCCGACCCGACCCGACCCGACCCGACCCGACCCGACCCGACCCGACCCGACCCGACCCGACCCGACCCGACCCGACCCGACCCGACCCGACCCGACCCGACCCGACCCGACCCGACCCGACCCGACCCGACCCGACCCGACCCGACCCGACCCGACCCGACCCGACCCGACCCGACCCGACCCGACCCGACCCGACCCGACCCGACCCGACCCGACCCGACCCGACCCGACCCGACCCGACCCGACCCGACCCGACCCGACCCGACCCGACCCGACCCGACCCGACCCGACCCGACCCGACCCGACCCGACCCGACCCGACCCGACCCGACCCGACCCGACCCGACCCGACCCGACCCGACCCGACCCGACCCGACCCGACCCGACCCGACCCGACCCGACCCGACCCGACCCGACCCGACCCGACCCGACCCGACCCGACCCGACCCGACCCGACCCGACCCGACCCGACCCGACCCGACCCGACCCGACCCGACCCGACCCGACCCGACCCGACCCGACCCGACCCGACCCGACCCGACCCGACCCGACCCGACCCGACCCGACCCGACCCGACCCGACCCGACCCGACCCGACCCGACCCGACCCGACCCGACCCGACCCGACCCGACCCGACCCGACCCGACCCGACCCGACCCGACCCGACCCGACCCGACCCGACCCGACCCGACCCGACCCGACCCGACCCGACCCGACCCGACCCGACCCGACCCGACCCGACCCGACCCGACCCGACCCGACCCGACCCGACCCGACCCGACCCGACCCGACCCGACCCGACCCGACCCGACCCGACCCGACCCGACCCGACCCGACCCGACCCGACCCGACCCGACCCGACCCGACCCGACCCGACCCGACCCGACCCGACCCGACCCGACCCGACCCGACCCGACCCGACCCGACCCGACCCGACCCGACCCGACCCGACCCGACCCGACCCGACCCGACCCGACCCGACCCGACCCGACCCGACCCGACCCGACCCGACCCGACCCGACCCGACCCGACCCGACCCGACCCGACCCGACCCGACCCGACCCGACCCGACCCGACCCGACCCGACCCGACCCGACCCGACCCGACCCGACCCGACCCGACCCGACCCGACCCGACCCGACACCCGACCCGACCCGACCCGACCCGACCCGACCCGACCCGACCCGACCCGACCCGACCCGACCCGACCCGACCCGACCCGACCGTGGTGGAGGGCATAAAGTGGGTGTCCAGCCATCACTGTGGCCAGGTGAGGGGAGTGGCGGTGTACCTGGGAGCGGGCTGCATCAGCCAGGGTGAGTTGAAGGCCAAGGCGGTGCAAGATGGGTTTCGCAAGCTGCTGGAGCAGCCTAGCAGGCCCAACACATTTGTTAGGCCTTACAGGTTGATGATGGTGGATGAATCTCGCACCAGCCTTGTCAGCTCGTCTGTGCATGTCCCCCAGCCTTGTGAGCTGCACCTGCCACGTGACCTGCCTAGGCCCGCAGACTGGGTATTCCTAGCAGGCCTGGTCATCCATCGGCTAGTGCGCCCAGCCAAGAACCAGCGTCATGGTATGTATGTGCGGGGCCTGCTATGGTGGAATGAGGTGCCGCCCAACCCCCCTCCCCCTCCCCAGGACCCCCCATCTCCCCCAGCCCACGACCAGCCTTCCACTGCTGCACCTGGCCCAGTGCAACGACCCCAAGCCCCCCCATGGGGCAGGGGCACGCAAGTTTGAGTGTTTAGAGCAGGAGGAAGAGGTATCCCGGCACTGCAAGCCACCACAGGAGCACCATAGCAACATGGGGGAGGTTCAGTGCCCTATATAGTGTGAACTCCAGACAGTGACAGTGCCCTTGCACAGTGGCTGTGACTTGGTGTCCAGGTGGCTTGTATTGGTGACTTGTGCAAAAAGCGTGTCAACCACGGAGGATTGACATGTTATGCATGGGATGGCTATCTAGAATATTTATAAACACACCCACGTTGTCAGAGCTCAATCAAAACGGAGAGTACGGTAGGGGGAAAATGCCACCGGTGTGGGGTTTGTAGTCACCAAGGTGCGACCGATGATGCTTCAACTTGATTGGAGTAGCTGAGTGAGATTACCCACTGTTAAACATGTCGTGTTTTGTTTGCCTATATGAGTGACCGGGTAAGTAAAAACAATTATCTGACACCTGGTCACCCCCGCCATTGGCTGCACCCCCATGGCTCAAGAGATAACTTTCTAACTCATTTCTGCACGGATGAGGCCGCCGATTTGTGCGATGAGCTTGTGATGGCCCAAATAGAGTGCAGACAGCTCCAGCGGTTTGCCGGGTGGCTGGCCCCCAACACGCGACGTGTTCTGGAGCGTTGCAGACACTGTTCACGACGGCTATAGGCAGCCGGGACCCAGCGCGGCGTGAAAGGCGCATCAAAACTATTTTTCAAATCAGCATGCAACAGAGGTTTACAACGCTTCTTCAACACGGGTTCAGTCCACATGTGACAGCAACTTCAAGGTCTTCTGATCATTGGTGCCAGTGGCTCCTTCAAAGCCAAAAGCAGCTAGAATCAGTCGAAAAGATGCAGAAATTGAGCCGTTAACTGTGATTACCGCCCACACATGAAACGGCCCACACATGAAGGCAACGCGTGTATGTCCTGATTACACGTCAGAAGCCCACACAAGGAGCCGCGCAGAACTGGCAGTCCATCTCTTGCCGTCCTGGTTGGACAGATAATTTCAGCAGCCCTTGCCCCTGCCCCTGCCCCAGCAGCCCCTGCCTCAGCCCCTGCCCCTGCCCCAGCCCCAGCAGCCCCAGCCCCAGCAGCCCCTGCCCCAGCAGCCCCAGCCCCTGCCCCAGCCCCTGCCCCCTGCCCCTGCAGGCGGGCTGTGTGGATCATCTCTCCTTCGTCCGGGCCAGCAGTATCTCCTGCTGCCCTGCTCATGCTATGGCGATGTACATGTACAGCAGATTCACAGTAAAGAAGGAGACTCTGCACCTGGATGACCACCTGCAATTCACGCAGCTACCCTTGTTCTCTGGCAGAAACCCACTGCAGTCCATCCAGTACAACTCCATGTATGCGAAGATGGACCAACTGTTTGTGAGCAACGGCGTGGATGTGGCAAGCACTACACATGCCCCTCGCAAAGGCGCGCCCGTGGAGATGGCCAAGTCTGGGTGAGTGAAGCAGCAGCAGCAGCAGCAGCAGCAGCAGCAGGGCAGGCCAGCCCCAGCCCAGCCAAATGCAATACACCTGACTGTTTGTGTATGTATGTGCATGTACAGGGTGCAGCACGGGGACATAAAGAAGCACTGTGGGTGGTCGAAGGACGTCGCAGAGCAGCACTACCTCCATCACTCTCGTATGGAGGCCGTCCTGGCCATGTGCGGCTGGGAGTCAGAGCATGTCAAGTGGCTCACCACGTTCTATGCGGAGAGGTGAGGCCTGTGCATAGAGGCCTGCCGCTTATTGCAATTGGTGCTGGAAGCTCATTTCTGTTTGCCCGTCTGCCTGGTTGCCTACCTGCCTTGCCAGGTTCGAGGTCCCACTGCCTCTTGTGTGGCTCAGGTTCGAGGCTGGGCCCCACCTCTTCCCCATCCTCCCTGCATTGCGAGAAGCCTGCTCTACAGGCAGCAGCCAGACGGCCGACAGCCGTGCCTGCTTCAAAGCCTTGCTGGCAGTCTTTGAAGCATTCGTCATCTTGCTTTGCCAGGACTGCATCTGGCTAGACATGCATGCTCCCAGCATCAGCTCCCGGCACATGGTCTGCACTCACCTCCACAGCCTGCCCAGCTATCACCAGCATCGGGACAAGGCAGCTGAGCTGTACCGAGGAGGGCAGTTATCAGCCAGAAAGCCAAAGGCATTTGATGAGTGGATGCGTGACATGTATAACCTGCACTGCTGCCTTATCTCGCTTGGATGCCAGGGGGGCAGCAGCAGCAGGAGGGCAGGCCAGCCCTGCCCTCCCCCTGGGGCCAGCAGCAGCAGGGGGGCAGGCCAGCCCTGCCCTCCCCCTGGGGCCAGCAGCAGCAGGGGGGCAGGCCAGCCCTGCCCTCCCCCTGGGGCCAGCAGCAGCAGGGGGGCAGGCCAGCCCTGCCCTCCCCCTGGGGCCAGCAGCAGCAGGGGGGCAGGCCAGCCCTGCCCCCACCTGGGGGCCAGCAGCAGGAGGGCAGGCCAGCCCTGCCCCTGCCTTCGCCAGGGGGCCAGCAGCAGCAGCAGGGCAGGCCAGCCCTGCCCTGACCTGGTGGCCATCAGCAGGAGGGCAGGCCAACCCTGCCCCTGCCCTCATCAGGGGGCCAGCAGCAGGAGGGCAAGCCAGCCCTGCCCTCCCCCTGGGGCCAGCAGCAGCAGGGGGGCAGGCCAGCCCTGCCCTCACCTGGGGGCCAGCAGCAGGAGGGCAGGCCAGCCCTGCCCTCCCCCTGTGGCCAGCAGCAGCAGGGGGGCAGGCCAGCCCTGCCCTCACCTGGGGACCAGCAGCAGGAGGGCAGGCCAGCCCTGCCCCTGCCTTCGCCAGGGGGCCAGCAGCAGCAGCAGCAGCAGGGGGGCAGGTCAGCCCTGCACTGACCTGGGGGCCAGCAGCAGGAGGGCAGGCCAACCCTGCCCATGCCCCTGCTCTGAAGATTGCAGAAGCCCTTTCCATCTCCCCCATGCCATACTCGGTGCAATCTCTACAACAGTGGGGTACTGCCAGCGAGATCATAGCTCTGTGGGAGTCTGGTAGTGGGGGGGGCCCTAGCTTGCGATCTTTGGAGGGAGGGGAAGGGGGGAAGCAGTGGCGTGCCAACAGAGGGGTTGAAGGAAGGCAGGTGGGGAAGAGGGTCAGCGAGATCAAGCAGATAGTCTTGCTGATTGAGTGGTATCTCAGAACCAGGTTTCCTAACATTAGTAGGAGTGTAGCACTGCAACATTTGGACAGAAATACAAGACATATCAAAGCTTGGAGTGGCCTTTTAAGATGGCTGCAACGTGAGAAAAACCCAGCAGCAGCAGGCCAGCAGCACCAGCAGGCTGCAGCTGCAGGCCAGCAGCACCTGGAGGCTGCAGCTGCAGGCCAGCAGCACCTGGAGGCTGTAGCTGCAGGCCAGCAGCACTTGGAGGCTGCAGCAGCAGGCCAGCAGCACCAGCAGGCTGCAGCTGCAGGCCAGCAGCACCTGGAGGCTGCAGCTGCTAGCCAGCAGCACCAGCAGGCTGCAGCTGCAGGCCAGCAGCACCTGGGGATTGCAGCAGCAGGCCAGCAACACCTGCAGGCTGCAGCTGCAGGCCAGGGAGCATGTCAGCAACACTTGCAGATTTGTACCCCCACTAAAGGGTCTCAGCAGCAGGTCTCAGCAACAAGCCGGTGGATATCAGTTAGTGCTCTAGCAGCCGCCCTAGCAGCAGCAGCGAAGGGGCCAAGCCCGTCCACCTCCCCTACTGAGGCACCAAGGAGGAGTCAGCAGCCCACATTAACATATCTTCCCACTACAACAGAGGGGGTTGTTAATGCTTTCTTGGGGATGCCAGTAGCCAAGGGAGGTACGTCAGGCCTCCTCAATGGCTGCAGCCTCTTTGTCTGCATGTCAGCGGCGTGCAACAAGGCCAAACCGCCAGGGCTCCGCCACATGGACATGTGGGGGTCCTTCGAGCATCAAGACGTGTTCATTCAGGCCGCGCGTCTCCTCAACGTGCAACTGGGAAGGGTGCGCAAAGGAACACGGGTGAAGGGCGCTGTGCGGCAACCGCAACCTGTTGTGAGCTCGCTACCCACTGCTCCCACTGCTCCCAGCCAGCCCGCCGGATTCCTGCCAGCTATCAGCTATGGCATTCGTCAGCCCACGTTTATCTAAGTTTGCCTGCATTTGACTTGCGTTTGACTGCTTTTGACTCGCATTTGACTGCTTCGCACTGTTCGACGCGCTAGTCCGTGCTTTCGGTTTGCGTAGAAAGCCTTGTAAGCGGTTTGACAATCCTCTGCGTCTCTTAGCTCCGGAGTTTTCTGCAGCTTTCCTGACTGTGCTTTCCCGCTTCACAAGTATTAGTGTAAGAATAGGGCGCAGCTGAGCTATGCGCAGCTGAGCTTTCAAGTCCAATCCGGTCCAGTCAGCTGTCAAGTCGAGGTCGCGGTCGCTTGGTCGAGGAGCAGGCAGAAAGCAACGAGGGCCAGGAGCGAGCCAGCGACGGGGTCCCGAGCCAGGTCCGAGCTTCAGGCCCCTCACTCGGCCCGTCACACCCTGGGCCTGAGGCCTGTCCGAGTGGCGTCGATAACCGGCTGGAAAATGTACCCCATTTCATGGAAATTTGACATGGTCTTACGTGACACCAGTCGCACGCTGTTGTGTTACAGGGACAGCTCACAAGCCATACCAGCACTATCAAGCAAATTATCAGCACTAGCACTAGCACTAGCACATGGCAGGGGGGTCCTGCGCCCGACAAGAAATCCAAAACTTTGAAAACCTGAGCCGTTGAGCGCGATAGCTATTCGCTGATAACAGCCCCACTAATCAGACCAGTCCCGGCACAACGCGACCAGAATTCACAACACCCTCGCCCGCCCCGGCAAAGGTGCACATCAGCCGAGCAGCCCGCTAGCCTCGCGCTGGTGAGCTGCACCGCCCTGCGCAAGAACCGCTGAAAAACTCTTAAAGATTAGTCAGATAGTTATCAGGGGTGCAGCCAATGGCGGGGGTGACCATGTAGGAACATAGCCTTGTCAGCAGTGGGTGATTGGTTCCAGGGAATGACAACCTAGCATGAAACGCCACCTGTCACAGTGGGTTACGTTCCCTGGCATCACGTCATGGGCTGCCTGTCAGCCCGTAACCCTAGCATGACATGCCACCTGTTTCCCACACCATGTGGCAGCTGCCTGACCCATAAGGCATGTTCGTAGGCACCGAGAGGCTGCAGGCACAGCAAGCCCAGCCACCAAGGAAGAAAAAGATGTTTGCTGCCTGGAGGGTGCTTGGCAGCAATGGTGAGAACCGACCAGCAGGAGTGTGTGACCTGTCGAGTGGCATGAGGGGGATGCGTTGCACATTGCTGGCCGGCTTCGTCCAGGGTATGGGAGTGGGAGTAGTGCCTGTCTGTTGTTTAGGCTGGGTAGTTTAGAGCGGGGGGGTGGTAAGGCTGGGGTTGGGAGGGAGGGGGAAGAGGGGCGTTGTCTTTTTGTCCCCTGGGTAGCTAGGGGGAGCTCTTGCGGGCGGGGGGGCTCTCACGGGTGGGGGTTTTTCTGGGGCTGGGTCGGGAGGGTGAGTCGTTTCCTCGTTAACGTGTAGTAGGAGGGCTTGTGTCTTTTGGGGGCCTTCCAGTCTTCGACTCCTGTCTTGTGTGGTCTTGTCGCTTGGTTTGCCTGCTTTGCTCTCCTATGACGGTTTTCTCTCCTGACCTCTCACCTTGTGCTGTTTTGGTTCCTTATCTTCCTCTGTAACTCTCCTCCGTAAAAAAAAAAAAAATGGCGGGGGTGACCACTAGGGCGCGACCGATCATATGACTTGCTGAGGAATTGGTCATATGACTGAATATGATGGCTTAAAGATGGGATATGACCGGGTCTGTAGTCAAGAGGATAGTGTGGCAGAGTATCGCACTAACCCACCTGGGAACCCCGAGTGTCAAGAGGGTTTGACGCCCTCCACACCAGTATCGCTCTCAGTTGCAGCTAGCCCGCCGCAACACTCCTCTACTCTCCGCGAAGTTAACCATTGAAGTTGAGACCACGGCAATGAGGCTCTCTGTATACTCTTGTAATCGATCTCTGTAGCCTTGGGCATGCGCAAAATGATATTGGCTACGCGGGTTCCATGCTCCTAATCAAAGATGTCAAGCTCCTCAGCTGCAGCGGCCGGAGCAGCCTATGTGCAATGTACAAGCCTTGTAGCATGCGATGCTAAGGTTGCATGCTATTGCTTTAGCAAAAGGGGTCAGCAAATCCGAAATGCTCGGCGGTTGGGTCCGACGGTTGGGTCGCCACGGGTCGTCCATTTGCGCTGCTGAGACGCTCCCCAAGCGGCTACAGGTGTGCAGGAGAACCGTGTGGGGTCAGACCGCGCATCGCGCTAGCCACTTTTGCACACGGCCGAAAAGTGCAGCGGTCGAGAGCAAATGGGATTCTAGAAACATGGGAACAGGGCCCATAGCTTGTTGTTGATGCGCAATTGACTCTGGTTCGGTTTTGGCTTGATCATATTTCATCATATTCTCTGGCTTGATCATATTGGGTCATATCTTAAAGATTTTATCGGGCGCGCCTTAGTGACCACCTGTCTGTGTCTTATGATGAGGATAACTGCAACGACGAAGCTTTTCCGGGTTTGTAAACGACCGAGGCCGAAGCAGTTCCGAGTGAACGCTCGAGACCGACGCCAGGGGCCGGAGGCCCCTGGCGGAGGTCGAGAGCGTTCACGAGGAACTGCGAGGCCGAGGTCGTTTACAAACCCGGAAAAGCTGAGGCGTTGCAGTTAACTTGTATAACTTCAATTTACAAGGCTAGCATAGCAGTGCAACACAGCGGCGATGCACACGGCGAAGCCGCAGTGGTCGCTGTGACCGGTGTGACTGCGCGATCTCAGGGGCGGAACTGCAGCCAGCCGACCGGGTTTCCAATTATAAGAGCGAGGATGGCCTCTTCAAGCGCCACCGCACCCCCTCCACGCGAAAGCTTCGCTGTTCCTTGCAGTTTTTGCGGCGCAGCCGCACTTTTTGCTGTAATTGACGGTTGGAACATAATTGGATGTCGGTTGCCTTTGTTACAGCCTTCTAACCCCCCGTTTCCAATTGATCGGAGCGGAGCTCATGGAGGCTCATGGAGCGGAGCTGCCCCTGCATGGGCGAATGCCGTGTTGCCGTTTCCAATTGATCGGAGCGGAGCGCTGCATGGACGCTTTTTGACGCTTTTGGGCGACCCGTGACCGCCGCGTTGAGGGCCTTCCGATCATCACGCTGCTGCTGCCGCTGCAAGGGACGCTACTGCTGCCGCTGCTGCAAAAAAATATATTGTCGAGCAGCTCTAGCTCCAGCTCTAGCTCCAGCAGCGGCAGCAGCCATCTAGCTCCATTCGGCTTACCGCATATACGGCTTAGCGCATATACGGCAGGTATGCACCCTGCCACAGCTTTGCACCCGCGTTGCAGAAACAGCAGGACCTCTGCAGGCTGGTGCACTGCGCGGTACTGTCTTCTGTTGAACAGGCTAATGTTGGTGGTGGTGACCTGCTGGGTGTGCGTATATATTGTTGCCGGTGCAATGAGTGTTGGTTTTTGCTCCTTGGCTGGCAGCTGTGTACTCGGCTTGAGCAGGCTGGCTGTGTTGGCAGAGATGAGCTGCTTGTGTTGATAGTGATGATGCTCTGCGTAGGGCAGGATGTGTTGGGGTTGAAGGTTGGCTTGAACAAGGTTGTAATATGACTCTTGCAGGCTACACTCTCTGCGTAGTGAAGGCTATGGTGCAACTCTGCTTCGAGCAGGCTACGCAAGGAAGGCTGGCTGCAGTTTGGCTGCTTTAGTGACAACAAGTTCGCTCCCGTTGGCTGGGGTGGACAAGCTAAGCAAGGCTTCGACAACAGCAGGAGTCTCTACACAGCAGGCTCCGCGCAAGCGGGACTAGCTAAGCATTCTCCGCAAAAGTGCAGACTCCGAAGTGCAGAGCAAGGCAAAGCAAGTCTGAGGTTATTCCGCAAATGTTGCTGATGCGGGTAGAACTGCGGAGTGCCATATCCTCAGCGGTGTTGCCAGTGGACCTACACAGGGAGGACCGATACGGCGGAGACTAGATGTAACGAGAGGTTGAGCAACCGGACAGACGGGGCCATCAGGACACGTACGCAATCTAGACTCGGTCTCAGGGTCACAGGGTCGTTCACACTCCTGGCTCCGCTCCTGGCTCCTCTCCGGGCTCCGAAGGAGTCACCTATAGGAGCCAATGAGCGCTATCGGAGCCAATGGAGAGCCCCATGTCTCTCCGATGTCTCTCCCAATTGGAAACGCGCCCCGTCGGAGCCAGCATGGAGCCCATGTGGCTCGGGCTCCGCCGCTCCGACCTCCATGTGCTCCTCTCCGCCAGCTTCCCTCCATGCAGCTCCGTCCTCCGTCCTCCGACAATTGGAAACGGGGGGTAAAACATGGGCCAAAAACGTTTAGATCCGGGTAAATTGAAGTTATAGCCCCGAGGTTTCTATGTCATACATGTAAAGAAGCTGCAGACTCCGTATCTGTCAATCTGTTCTATGTATGCGCCAGCCCAGCTACTTTGTCACCAACTACTGAGCCGGCTATTGTTGCACCCGGTCTGGCGATTTGGTCCGTTATAGTTTAAGCTTGACGTCGCCAAAACTTGTAAGGCTCTGCTAGATGCCCTGATAGCAGTGTTCGGCGTTGGTCATCGCTGTCTAAGCAATGCCTCCAAAAGTCAAAAAGAAGAAGAAAACCAAAGAGGAGCTCGAAGAAGAGAGGCGCCAAGCAGAGGAGGCAGCGCGTGCAGCCGAAGAGGGTGCGCCTGTCACATGTCGAATTCCATTGGCATGTCACGGCATAGCAGGCATGTCTGAAATGATCTGTTTCAAATCCTGTACTCTTTGTTCAGAACGCTTAAGATTAGAGGAGCTTGAGTTTCAGCGGCTAGAGGAGCTTGAGCGGCAGCGTGTTGAGCTTCTAGCTACCTATACAGAGCAAGAGAATGAGAGGGTGGCAAACGAGCTGTGAGTGGAGGTGCCCGGTGGATGCTGCAAAGCAAACATGCAAGCATGCTCTGGGCTGATCACACAGCTGTCACTACTCAGAGCTGCCCAACCCTGCTTCCCTGCTCCAGCTGTGCACCCTGATCCACAGCCCATGTGCTTCCATCTGTCCACCACCTTCTGCCCTGCTTGCTCATTGCTTCAACAATAGTCAAGAGCTGGCGCCTCTGGCTGGGCAGAGGCTGCTGGAGCGCAATGTGGCATCGGAGGCACGCAGGCAGGCCTGGGAATGGGAGCGCTTCTTGGCGTGCACCTATGTGCCCCATCCCAGGTGCGACCCTCTGCCGTGCCACTCCGCCGTACTTGACCTACGTGGTGTAACAGGTGCAGCGCATAGTTCCCCAACAACTAGGAGATGCGTTACCTGTAACCCGAACTGTCACCCAACCAATACCTAAAAAGCAGCCGACACCAATACCTAGTTTCCTACCCCCCACCCCTTTATGAGGGTGGGGCGATAGATTTTGGCATGAAACACATGCTCTGATGTAAGCAACAGCTCAAGCATTGCCTGGTGCACACATACTACTGTGCATCAGGCTGCTGGGCTTGAGCCTTGGTTGCTCGATCTCGCAGCTTCTTGAAGCCCAATGCTGGGTAGTCCTTGCCCTTGGCAGGAGCCGCTGCTCGGTGTTGCCACCTACACAGCTCCGGTGGGCGCCACTTGCTCTCCCCTGCCCGCTGGAGGTTGAGAGCTGCGTTGCAGTCCCCTGTCCACCCATTTGCCAATGTCATCAGGGGTGGTCTGGTCCAGCTTGGGGCACCACATGAGGCCCCGCACTGGCGCCTCAAACCGCTTGCTCCAGGCTGACCACAACAAGCGGTGCTGCGCCTGACCTGCTGGAGGCCCTCCAGCCTTCCAGCCTGGTGGGCCTGCTGCGGTCTAGCTCCTCCTCACAGGGTTGAGGGCTGTTCATAGCTGAGCTGACCCTGCTGGTGCGGAACTCATCCACTGTCACCACCTTGCCTGGCTGCCTGTCTGTTGGCCTGCCGCTGTTGGGCCTCCACACCACCTTGCGGCAGGCCTGCAGCACGGCCTTGGCTCCCCATCCACCCAACGTGCCAATGCTAGCATTGCCAAAGAACACCATGAGCTGCTGGGATATATCATCTGCTTCCTCCTCCAGCTGCATGGCACACAAGGCACACAATGCGCATGACAGATTGACAGTGACAGCAAGCACAAGCAACCGCCTTGCACGGACCCACCTGAGGTGTTGTTGTCAAGTACAGTGCACTATGGGGTCATGGTAGCGGCTGTCTAAGGGAGACTAAAGGAGGCACCCCAAGAACTGTTGGGTGCGGTGAGGCTTCATGACTCTGTGTGCATACCATAACTCCTGTGCATGGTGGCATGGATTAGGTTGCCAAGATCTGTTGACTGCTCTATAGGCGGCTGGCTAAGGGAGGCGATGTGGGGCGCATGTTGGACAGCTGCTGATCGGATAGCAACAGGACAGCAACAGGATAGCAACAGGATAGCAACAGTCAGAGAGAGGCCAGCTGTGTGCAAGGAGGGTGGCATTGCTTTCCTCCAATGCGCTCACTGCCCCTTGGGTCCTGGCCCCTTGTTCTAAAGGTCGTTTCTTGCAGCTAGTCATTGCTGCCACGTGCATGACTTGCATGACCTGAAACAGCTCAGTGTTCACCTATCGTTGCCCCATGTCCACCTATCGTGGTCTACCCAGCTCTGGCCCAACCCCTGCTCGTGTGCAAGCAGGGTGTTGAGGCCACAGAGTGCATCACACCGCTGCTGCAGGGACCAGGTGGCCATTGCTGGGCACATCCGCATGATGCAGCAGGCCAGTGACACCTCGGTGGGGGAGGCCCTGGCCGCATGCTTGGTGAGTGCAGGGAGTCCCAGTCCTGGGTCAGGCAGTTACCCTAACCCTGGCCCAGCCATGCCCAGCCCCAGCCGAGTTCCTTGCAGCCTGGCAGTACTGATGGCCCTCCGCCCAAGTAATGGCCTTAGCCAGGACTGGGTGCAGTGACTTGTGGCTTTGTGTTGAGCAAACCCCTCAGGGTTGTCTGCTGAGGCTGGGCCTTGCGGTGTGTGACAGTGCCAGCGCTGGGCGTAGGGTTCAACCAGCAGGTGGGTGTGCACCTCACACAGCTGGCAGAAACAGGCAGTTCAACAGGGATGGAGAGTACATCAAGTAGGGAAACAAACAGCAAGGTATCTGGCCAGCAGGGATTGATTGATAACATGGCGGTTAGAGGACTCAGCACTGTCATGGCAGCGCAAGTAGGGTATGCAGTGTAGGCTCATCGGTCCGCTAGCTCAAGGTACCGGGCCAGCACCCGCCATGAGCAACTATCCCTACCTTTCCCCTCAGGCTTGAAGTAGAGGCCACACTGTTCGAATGCCACCCGCATGTCATTCTTGGACGCTCCCTGCCAGACAGTTTGAGATGAATGGGGTTCGCAATCGAACCCAGATCCTGCTAGAAGCAGTCATTGAACACCCTGCTTAAGTACAGCAATGGCGACGCTTGAGACACACACCTTCATTGCGTGTGCTATGCTGCACCCGCCACACAGACCTGAACTTGAGCTTGCCTGCCACCCTGACCCCTGGCCCTCTGCCCCTATCACCCGCACCCTGTCCCCCTGATCGCCCATGGCGCATGCTGCATGGTGCTCCACGACTGACGCTCCAGGGCCTATGGATGTGGCTACTCCAGCCTGTTCTTTACCAGCAATTTCTTTGCTGCAGCCATGCCAGCTGGCCAGTGCCATGTGCTGCTGCTGATGGTGATGGTGCCGGCTGTCCCAGGACTGCTATGCGATGATCGATGAGGCTGAGCAGGAGCGGCTGTCAGCCATCCTGGCGGGCGACTGGGGCAGTGAGGCGTACTACGCTAAGGAGATCAGCAGCCTGCTGGATGTGTGCAGCCGGAGGGTGGACCGCGTGACGGCGCATGTGCTGCAGCACTCTGATGAGCACGCGAATGAGAAGGGGGAGGTGCTGCTGGGCGTCAACCAGGTGGGCAGGCAGGAGGGCAGGAAGGCAGAAAGAAGGAAGGCTACTAGGCAGAGAAAGGGCGGGCAGACTGCTATGGGTCGGGCCGGCCAGCCTTCCAAGCTTCTCCTGCCACAGGATTAGGACAACCACAGGCGAGGACTGGTCAATGAGGGTGCCGTACGGTTCGTTTGCACTGCACCATTGCTTTCACTTGCCATCAATCAGCATTCTAAGCATGGCCCAATGCTCGGCACCTGGTGCTGAAGTGTGTGAGGGGTCGTCACCGCCAAAGGTGTCATCATCATGGCGGTGGCATCATATTCGCAGGGTTCAGGCATCGCCACCCAATGCTGCCCACCCAAGGCTTCAGCCCATGTGTGCACCACCCACATGCCTACCTGGCCACCTGACGGCCCTCTCACCTTGTGGTGTGATAGTGTGAGGGGTACTCTAGTGACTTGCTTGACAACGCGCGGCTTGCATGCTGCCTGCCTGGCTGCAGGGCAGCTTGCAGTGGGCGCTGTGGGTGAATATCAGCAAGAACCCCCGACTTAAGGCCGTGGAGATGATGGCACTGCAAATGGTGGTGGAAATCCCAAAGCAAATCGCTCTGGCTTCTGTCGCATTGCGCGTGTTCAAAACAGAAAAGGTGCCTACTTCGACGTCAATGCACCTGCCTGCCTGCCGACCTACCTGCCTGCCTGCCCACCTGCCGGCCTTGCCTGCCTGCCTTCCTGCCTGCTATAGTGGCCTCTTGACTACCTAGGCCCATATCTATCAGCCTGCTGGCCTGGTTGGCTTGCTGTCAGGCTGCTTGACCGCTGCTCCTCACCAGATCTTCTTTCCTCCCTCCCTCCCCCCTTGCCTAGCACGCTGCCCGCCTGCCAGGTGCACAAATCCTCCTCCCCTCCCGAGGCGTACCTGGGCCTTGGCATGCAGGGCCTGTCTGCCTGCCGCCCTTATCTCCCAACCACAGGCTGAGGCGTGGCTCACTTTGCCTCAACATGCCCTCGCCCACCTTACTGCTCCAATTCATGCGTTGCATGCATGCGGCCATGACATATGTAATGTGTACCAAATCATGCTTTTGCTGTGAGTAGGCAATTGCCATACTACGCTGCTGCTGAAGATGATGATGATGCAGATGTGTAGGACTAGAATGATGAGGAGTGTGTGTCAGCAGGCCGGGCAGGTGGCTGCCATTTGTCTACCTTGTTGAACCCGCCACACTCCTGCAGGATGAGTTCTTCAGTGCCTGCCGCAATGAGTTCATGGCTGTGGGAGGGGTCATCTTTGTGGACTTGCTAGCGCTGCCACCCCCAGCCAAGCACGTCAAGCACTGGGTGCTCCGGCAGGTGTGGGAGGGGAGGGGCCAGGGTCTGCCAGGGCCCTGCTGCTCAACCCTGCTGCCTGGCTGGGCAGCTGGCTACCTGCTGAGCTGGCTACTAGGCTGACTGACTGGCTGGCATTGCTGGTCCTGCACTGCTCCACTCCCCGGTGTGGGAGGGGAGGGGCCAGGTTCCGATGCAGTCTGACACCCAGGTGCAGTCACTGGGTCCCAGCACCAGCACCAGCAGCACCACCACTATGACCACCAACACCAGCACCACCAGCACCACCAGTTCCAGTACCACCACCACATCTACCAACAGCAGCACTAACCCAACGCAGTCTGATACCCAGGTGCAGTCACAGAGTCCTGTATAGTATTTGACGGCTCGATGGTGTTGAGCAACACCAATACCAGTGACTCATTGAGGGACCACCATCCCTCAACATTGAATGTGTGGTAGTCTGTAGGCGTGTGTTGCTGCTGTTGCTGTTGCTGTTGCTGGCGTCCTTGTCACGCACTGGATGAGCCGTTAGCTGCACCTGCACCTGGTTGCGTGTTCAGCCTGAGGCAGGTGCTGGCTTGCCTGTTCAGGACGCACTGCTGGGTATGGTAGCCCATAGGCCCTCCAGAAGCACACTTGTGCTTTCTTCCCCTACTGCCCTGCCTGTCTGCCTTGCTGTGCCCGCCTGCCCACCCACCTGACTACCCCTTGGCCTCACCGACTGTCTGATTGTGACCGGCTATCTGCCCACCTGCCTGCCTGCTGCAGGTCACAGCCTTGGCCAGCAATGTGCAACGTATCCCCTATCCCATCCCACCTGCGGGCACTGACCCTGCCACCTACAGGTGCGTGTCTGTTGTCAGCTGTCAGCCTGAGGACCGTGGCACTGTTCCAATGCTACTATCGCTGGATTCATGGCCAGACTGCACTTACTTGGCCCTCAAACACAGGCTGACAAGGCAGCACGGTGAGGCGTCTGTCCAGGCTACTGCAGCCTGTTGTCTGTTGATTTGGTGGTTGGGGTAATGTCCAGCCTCCTTACCAAGGGCCTTGCACCGAGCTGACAAGGAACGCTCAATGAAGTGCCCCTGCCTGCCTCTGCCTCTGCCCCTGCCCACCCGCACCCCTGCCCTTGTGTAACTGAGCTTGACCTCCTGGCTGAGTAACGCCACTGCATCTTGAAACCATGTGCCCAGGTCAGAGGAGGAGCCCCCGCCACTGGGCTTTGCCTACCCGTACCAGCAGGACATTGTGCTGCTGGAGGGTGCCCAGACCACGGTAGGCTGCAGAGGGCTGACACCCAGCTGGCCCGAGATCATAGGCAAAGGCTAGCCCAGTGTTGGCGGCAGTGTTGGCGGCAGGGCTGGCGGCAGTGAGGAGGGCCAAAACCAAGTGCTGATTTGCTGCTTTACCCTGCCCAATAGCAAGTGCTGAGTTATTGCCCAACCCTGCCCAAAACCAACCGCTGAGCTGCTGTCCGCTGACACTGTGAGCCTGGCTTGCTACATAATAACCAGACAGTTGTGTGGCAATGTTCAGTGTGGAATTGTCCAGCCATTTAAGCTGCCGAGTGATTAATTGTGCTGATGAACAGCCCTGACAATCAGCCAGCCTGCTGCCTGCCTGCCTTCTTGCCTGCCTGCCTGCCTCCTGACAGGTAGGGTGGTGGAGCCCTGATGCCCAGGCCTGGAGCACCGAGGGCGTGACAGACATCACCCTGGATGCCTCCTCCTCCTCCCTCTCCTTCCACACAACACATATCGGCGCTCTGGCTGTCATCCAAAGCCGAGCTCTCCTCATGCCATATGCGTCGTGGAGCGTCAGGCCCACAGGGGGCATGAATGGGCGCACAGCCGCTGTGACACTCCAGTGCCAGACGCTGGCACAGCCCCTCGTGGTGGAGGTGGGTGCAGTGTGTGCGAGTGGGTGTAAACCCGTAACGTCATGCATGGCGGGATGCGGTTGATGTCGCCGGCAGTGAGCGTGTGGGAGGGTGGATGCTGCAGCAATGCAGGTGATCGTCACTAGCAGGGTCCGTGACGCAGAGGCAGCTGCAATTGGCATCGCAGTCATCACAACCTGTCGCTTAGCCCAGCGGCTGCCTCGCAAATGCAACAGCCTTGCCCGCAATGTTTGTCTGTTGTGGGCTGCAGGTGGGTCCCGGATATGCGTCTTTGCTGTCGCCCAGCGATATCCCGGCGCTTCAGCCGTTGCTGGGCCAGCAGCACCAGCCCGAGCAGCTGTTGCTGGCGCTGAGTCGGAAGGGCCTGCACCTGCTGCCCGAGGACCGCGACGCGCCCGTGTGCGGCATGGCCATCAAGCAGCGCGACGTGGAGGTGGCCATGTGCGATGACCTGGCGCTGCTGGCGGGCGTGTGTCTCATAGCGCGCAGGTGCGGCGCGCAGCGTTGGCTGCAGGCATGTCCTGCCTGTTGCACCGCTGTTGCATTCGCCTGTTGCATTCGTCGTATGCCGCAGCCGATGGAACCAGGCAGGCGCTGGTGTGGACGAGTGCATCGCTCGCATCAGCGAGGTCGCCGATTGGGAGGCTGGCGGGCGCACGGAGCTACGGCACGTGGAGCGAGTGTTTGCTAAGGAGCGGGAGGACGGAGAGAGGCGTGTGCTGGCTGTCATCCGGCGCGGCAAACGTGTGAGTGACATGCGCTTCTGCTTCCCGCTCCTAGCCCTGCCGTCAGTCCGAGGTGGTGTGATGATCACATCGCATCAGGCCGACGTTCTGCAAAGCCGATGTGTTTCATTGTTGTGCGCGATGTAGGGCGTGGCCTTCACAGATGCTCTAGACAAACGCGATCAGTACCCAGCTTTGCCAGGCCACGAGACCGTGGAGTCAGTACGAGCCTGCTTCAACGCTGTGTATGGCGAGGTGCGATGCTACCATCGTACTTCAAGCAAGCACCAGGTGCAAGAAGGTGGCCTGTGTAGTAACAAGCTCATCCAATGCGTCACGTGCAGTTGAGAGGCATCATCATTGTTAGCAGCAGCAAGATAAATGCGGCTGGCAGACTCACTCCAGGATTCCCAAGAGGTCACACATTCACAGCCTGCACAACACTTCATTCTTTCACATCCAGATCCCATGCTGCTCAATCACCTACCTAGCTCTTGCTTCCGTGCGTACCGTTAGTAGTCTACCAATAGCTAGACCAATACCAGTTCCTGCCTGCAGGTCCATGCAAGCTTGCTGGCCCTGATGAAGGGCGTTACACCCAACGCACCAGCCCTTTCATCAACCTCTGGGGCCTCTACTGGCAACAGGCCTGACAGTGCAACCACAGTGCAGCCCACAGCTGGGCAGACCATCCCGCCGGAGCCCCTTCTAGCGCAGAGGCTGTGCTTGAGCGCGGACGGCCTTGAAATGGTCAGGAACACTGACCCACTCTTCACGCAAGCTTTGGCTCAGATGCTGATCCTGCTGCGGGTTTTCAGCTTTAGCTGATGGCTCTGTAGCTTTTCATGCATGGGTGTGCTCTGGTGAGGGGCGGCAGCCTGTAGCAGAGTAATGTGTGACAGGCACCACCTGCGCTCTGTTGTCATGTACTCACACCCTCGAGGTCCCTACACAACATATGCCACTCCACAGGTCACACACTCCTGCTGGTCGGTTCTCACCATTGCTGCCAAGCACCCTCCAGGCAGCAAACATATTTTTCTTCCTTGGTGGCTGGGCTTGCTGTGCATGCAGCCTTTCAGTGCCTACGAACATGCCTTATGGGTCAGGCAGCTGCCACATGGTGTGGGAAACAGGTGGCATGTCATGCTAGGGTTACGAGCTGACAGGCACCCCATGACGTGATGCCAGGGAACGTAACCCACTGTGACAGGTGGCGTTTCATGCTAGGTTGTCATTCCCTGGAACCAATCACCCGCTGCTGACAAGGCTATGTTTCCTGCATGGCATTGTGTACAGGCTGACAGACACCCTGTAGCAAGTTGGCAAGGCAGTTAGCAAGGCTGACTGCACCACCCATGTCCGTCGCCAGTTGATGCAGTTGCCTCTGACTGCGGCTGGATTGGAGCATGCTGACGGTGAATGCCGCAATGTGCCCCATGGTTGGGGAGGAAGCTGAGGAAGGTGTAAGCGGTTGTCTCACACTGTATCCTTAACTCCCCCAAGTTGCTTGAGAAGGCCACCGCCCGTCTTAATGCATATCAAGTGATGGCTAAGAACAAGCAGAAGGGCACCGACAAGCAAAAGAAGGGCCCGGCAAAGAAACTGAAAGGTTCGTGTCCCTAGCCGACTGTGAGCTACGGGAGTTACGCGCTGTGTAATAACTCGTCGCTCCTGTTGGTTCCATCGCAGCGTCTCGCTCGCCTCAAGAAGCACAACGACAGGAGCGCCGAAATGGCTGGGAAACGAAAAGACGCCGGGTAAAGCCTTGTGTGTCCCCGCACTGTTCGTGTCACCGCATTGTGTCCTGGCCTGTCAGAATGGCCTGTCAAAGTGTTAATTGTACTTGGCCGCAGGTAATCACGGTCCCGGGTGGCGCTGTGCTGCGCGGCTGCAAGAAGACCAAGCGCAAGTTGATGGCGCACCTCCAGCTGCGGGCTCCGTTGCACTCCCAGCTCCGCGTCATCGCTTCATTGTTTGTGTTGAGGATCTTCCTGACGTGCCTGGTAGGCTACCCCACCACGGGATAGGTATGTGCACCCCCCCTCCCCCCCTCGCCCCGCGTGCCCCTGACCGCACTCCCCCCACGTGCCCCTGCCCAGCCTGCCCCTGCCCAGCCCGCCAGCATGTGGTGTGACTGCGGTTCTGACTTCGAGTCAGACTGTGACTCAGTCACAAAGCCCACCCCAAGGCGTTGCAACGCCCGTCTGGCAGCCCTTGCGCCCGCAGCACCCACAGGGCCTCCCTTGCCCCTTGACAGCGAAGACCTTGTGATGCTAAGGCAGCTGAAAGACTTCTGCGAGTTCTTTGCCAACAGTCTACAACCAGCTGCAGCGGCGGCTTGTGCGCAAAACTAGCATCGCCACCTCATGCTCATGCCAGTCTTTGAGGACCCCAGCAACCAGGTGCTGGTGGCCAAGCTGCAGGAGCTGGGCAGCATCAACCTGAGGGGTGACAAGAACACCATTGGAGCGCACTCCATGCAGCTGGCGGTCAGCATGCAGGAGCACTACTCCAACTCAGGCAAGTTGGACCAGGACCTGTACCTTGACCTGTACCTGACAAGACCTGATCTGATCTGGCCTGACCGTACCTGTGACCTGACCTGACCTGTGACCTGACCTGACCTGCATGCACATGTAAAGCGCTTTGTCAAGCTGTACGTCAAGGCAGCCAGGGCCCAGTTGAACTGGAGCGGCAAGGAGGCTCAGCTGTTCATCAGGATGGCGTGTGGGTATGGCATCAACGCCCAGAGCTCAGAGCTGCAGGCCGGCAACCTGGACAAATGACATGTGGCTGACCTGATAGAGGGCGACAAGCACCTCCGTCTGCTAAGCATGAAGAAGCAAGGGTCCCTGAAGGACACCCTGCCCATGCCCTGCCGCATGCGCCATGCGGTGCATGTGTGCAGGTGGCTAGAGCAGTGGCAGCAGCCCCCCACCCCACCCGCGCCAGGACAGCCAAAGTGTGGCGGGCGTAGGGGTGGTCCCCGGACCCTGACCTGCCCACCCCCCTTCACCCTCACCCCCATGGCCAGGGTGGGGGTACACTTCATCAAGCTGGACAGCAGGGTGCTGCATGGGGTGTGCAAGCAGCTGGGTCTGACCAAGGGCACCGAGCGCCATGGGGTGCTGATGCGGTGCTGCGGGCCTGCTGCAAAGTGGTGTGCAGGCCCAGGGGCACAGACCAGCTGCGGGGCAGGGTGGTGCTTGTGGAAGAGCACCGCACCACCCGGGCAGCTCAGCAGTGAATGGCAAGCAACCATATGAGGAGGGGCTGGACAATGAGCGCCCACCAGGCGTGCAGTCTGAAAGCCCCCAGCAGGGCAGGTGGAACACCACCTGCTGCGCCCAGCCTGGAGCCAGCAGCGTGACCAACCAGTGCGGGGCCTGATGTGGTGCCCTGTAGTGCCCCCCGCAAACCCCCACAGGCCCCATGCAGCAGCCAGGAAGCCATACCAGCAGCAGCCTCAGAGCCAGGGCCCAGCACTCCCCCTCCAGCCAAGCGCAGCAAGGGCACCGAGGCTGAGCAGGCAGCTGAGCCCACCCAGCCCACCAAGGCTGAGCAGGCAGCTGAGGTGAGCAAGGGCAAGGCTGCCAAAGCCAAGCCAGCACCACAGCCAGGCAGGTGGCTGGACAGGGACTGCAATGCAGCATTGAACATGCAGCGCATTGGGGAGAGCAGCTGGGGCCCACTGGAGCTGTGCTGCTGGCCACAGCAAGGAGCTCTGCCAGCCAAGGGCAAGGAGTACCCAGGCCTGGGCTACAAGCGACTGCGAGACAAGCGACCCAAGGCACAGCAGCAGCAGCTGCAGCAGCCTGCTGAGGCACAGTAGTGTGTGTTCGCACTTAAGCTGTCATCAGCTTACATCAGTGCATGCCCGTCATGCCAACTCTAGACTATAGCCCTGACGGGTCAGGCAATAGTGCTAGGTGGTAGGCACTCATGCACCATGTCCATGTGCATTGGGTATACTCCACACAGCCCATTAACACTACTTGAGTCGGGCCACTAGTGGTCCCTAGTATCCCTCTAGTGGTCCCTAGTGACCACTACTGGTCCGGCTCAAATGGAGGCCCTGGTGAGGGACAAAGGGGCTGACATCCAAGTGTGTCTATGCCTCGCTGTCCTTCACCCCTGTTTTGTAACACCCAACCCTTCGTGTAAGCACGTAGAGGGGATGCCGGGGTGAGTGGCTAAGCATAGTGTCATGTTCAGCATACACGCTTTGCTGATGGTGCAAAACTTTTTCGTGCATGAACGAGGGCTTCCTTGTGCATTGTTCACACCAGTGAGCCGTACCCAAGCACAAGACCCACCGCCGTCCAGGCTCAGCCTGCCGCCTGACGCCGCTTTTGACGCCTCTTGCGTCGCATCACCCCACGACGTGCCGGGCGTCTTTCCCTCGTGGATTTTGCTCCTTCTACGCAGCCGTAACCTCCGTGTCGGCGTTGCGCACGTTCTCCCCGTTCGAATGGCCATTGATTGGCAGGTGCTATGTGACTTATGTGTCTGTTGTTAGCGTATTGTTAGGGCTGTACTGTGGCAAGATGCGCGTGGTGGCTTCGTTCTGGGCCAAGGTAAGGCCCAGTAGCAGCTAGCCACGAGCTAGGCAGCAGCCAACCACAGTCAGCTCACCTTGCCAGCTGTTGTTGCTCCTGTTGCTGCCTCTGTTGCTGCTGGTATACACCCGACCTTACACATGTGTGCCACTGTGTGCTGTACCATGTGTGGATGCAGGTCAAGAAGCAGGCACAGAAGCGGTGGCCGGACCGCATCCTGGCCCTGGCCTATGGGGCAGCTAGCTTCAGCGGCAGCGGCAACATTGGCTGCAGGGGTGTCCCAGTCAGCCAGATGAGGAAAGAGGCAGTGAAGCAGTGAAGCAGTGGTGCTGGTGGAGGAGTTCCGCACCAGCCGGGTCAGCTCAGCCTACAGCCACCCCATTGAGGCCTTGCCTGGGCAGCCGCCTGAGTCCTTCAGGTGAGAGGGTCAGTGGGGGAGGGCCAGGGTAGTGCTTGGAGGTGGTGGAGTCAAGGTGGCTGGGTAGGGTCAAGATTGGGAAGGTAAGGAAAATCTTACAAATGTGCATTGCCCCATGTGTCCATGCAGGTGGCTGCGGCCAGTGTACAGCGAGGCGAAGCGTTCCCAAATCAGGGGCTTGATGAGCTCAACAAGCTACAACATCAGGTAAGCAATGACCAGACAATGCACATGTGCATGGCTGCAACATATCCCACATGAGGTGACACATGACATGGCACATGTGGTGACTTCATGCACCTCCCACACCATGTGCAGGTTCTATGACCGGGACGTGTCAGCCGCGCTAAACATCCGCCGCTGCGCAGTTGGCCCAGGGCCACGCCCCACTGAGTTGTGCTACTGGGACGGCCGCCCAGCCATGCCAAAGCCAGGCCGGCCAGGCCAAGAGTGGGTGTACCTGCCTGACAAGGCCCTGTTGCGCAAGTGGCGGCGCAAGTGGCAGCGGTAGCCAGCAGGAGCAAGACAATCCAAGAAAACAAGATACCAAACCCCTCACAAAGGGGATGTGTGTGAGTGAGAGCTATAGAGTAGGGTAGAGCTCTTGCTAGTAGTAGCCTGGAGGCACACACACCAGAAGGCTGAGCTGAAGTGGGCATTAGGCACACTGCCAGTAGCCTTTACAACAGCGATCTCGCAGCCTGTGTTTGATTACAACTCATGCTTTATTTTGGTGTTGCATGAGGGCTGTAGGGATTACAACTTGGCAGGTGCGGCTTGACGATGTGGTAGGAGCACAGCTTGCAAGTGGCACACCTGGCCACGCGCCATCGGATGTTCAGGGCCTGCTGCAGTGCACAAGACGCGATAAAAGGCGCAGTAGGAAGGGAGCTGCTTGAAGCAGCGCACTTCTTTTTCATATTTCCTAGGCGCTAACCGCGTTCAAGTCGCAATCCGCGGATCTGATGCAAGGGTGTTTACACCGCTGGCACACCTTGCGGATCTTTGACACAGGTGCTGGCCTCGGCCAGCAGGCTTTGTTGGCAATGACCGGCTTCCGGCGAGGGAAGAGCTGCTGGGTGACCCCCTTGACATGCAGCCAACACCACAAGGGACATCATGTGACCCGTGGTAGCAAAGGCAGTGATTACCACCTGAAGGGCAGGCCAGCATCAGGGCACATGGGCTGTGGGCTGGTGCATGCTGCGTGCCAGCTAGCTGCCAGGATTGCCACTGAGCAAGGTCACCACGCACAGCTACTGGTTTTTTTAGTGGCGCAGGAGTTGAGGCTCTCCTCCCATATGGGGCTCCCACAACTCAACCACAGTGGCCAGGTGAGCTGTGTAGGCCTGCCACCAACACTCCTCCTCACGCAAGACATCTCCTGAAAGTGTGTTGGTCTGTGGGCAATCTCCCTCCTCTACTACACAGCTTCACCCGAGCACCCTTGACAGCTCCACACCCAGTCCCTGGTGGCATGTTCCATCCCTGACCATTGGGCTTCCTGTCAAAAGTTACAGCATGATGCTAAAAAGGCTGACAGCCTGCTTAGCTACTAGGCCCTGTGGGTGGCTACGGGCCCGGTCATCAATGCCCAGCTGGTGCTCCACAGCCCGGTGCAGCCTTTGCCCGGCCTTGGGCAGCTGGTCATTGACCAGCTTAATGCGCTGCTGGTACTCTATGCCTAAGGGAGGCATTCTACCGCAAGGCGCTGCACACTCTTCCCAGTGCAGCTGGAAGTTGAGGCATGGGTTGGTGTCTCAGTCCAGCCGCCTGCCCAAAGGTGGGGCTTGGGGGGTGGCACTCGGCCAGGTGCAGCAGGGGGGGGCTTGTCAGGGTCCTGGGCAGGAGGAGGGTCCTGGGCAGGGAAAGGATCCATGCGCCACATCAGACCCTGCATCGGCTTGCCATGCCGCTGGTCAGGCTGGTCGCTGGCTCCAGGATCAAGTCACACAGCTTGCATGCCTGGGCTGGATGCGTCACACGGGTGGTGCAGAGCTCATGTGCCATCACCAGCCTGTCTGGTGGGGGACTCTTCTTTACCACCTTGCAAATGCCCCCTCTCACCGCCTAGGCCCCCCACCCACCCTGGCTGAAGCACCCTGCTGCTAGAAACGCCGCCACCACATTCACCCGGCCATGGTGCTGCCAGGACCTCAGGTTAGGTCAGGTCAGGGGTCGGTCGTGTCAGGTCGCGGGGCGGGGTGGGGCGGGCCAGGACTGCCTGGGCTTGAGGTACTGAAGTATAAGTTCAATGATATACGGTGTGACTAGCAACTGCCTGGTGCAATGTGCTGCTGCCACTGCGCATCTTAAGCTACATCAGCATGATTGAGATAGCAGTTGTAATTGTAATTGCAATTGTAGCCTTTTATTTTTCGGCAGGCACTGGTCACTACCTACCGCTTCATCCCAAATGCCATAGACACAGCCAATAATCGGAGCGTCCGAAGAGGTATTAAAAAGCAGTGAAGTACTGGCCCAACTGTTGGAAAACTGACCCAAACTGACCCGGGGCCAAAGCACAACTGCAATCATTCACGTGGCACGTGGCTAGGCAGTCGCGCCAGCCTCACGGCGTGGTTGTGTGCTCGGCGGTGTGCTAGCATTGCGGCGACCCATACGCCACCAAGGTGAGGTATCGCCGCGCTGTCGTGCTAGCTACATTCGCGCTGCTTCCTTAGCGTGCTCCTCACAGTGCTGAAGCTGGACCTTTGTAGTTGTTATGTGTCTTTGTTGGCGCATTTCAGGCAACACAGGTCTCCTAAGCGGCTTGCCCATGCTATCAGCGCTGCCAGATGCGATGTTATCGCCCGCTGCGCGCCTTGTTTCTGGTTGGCCACAACACAGTCGGACGCAGGCGTGCAGGTGCGCTCAGATGCGCCGCTATATTTTGGTGCCTTGCACCGATTAGGCCATCGCAGGTGGAGGGGGGCCATGTGGCACGGCACGGCAGACCAGCTCGCGCCATTGCCGTCGTGCTGGAAGTGCGATTGGCTGTGGCATTGCGTGCTGCTAGGCCCTCTTGGCTTCCTCACCGCCTGCAGGCGAGCACTGGCGCTGCTGCTCTTGGAAGACCCTGACCACCGACTGGCTGTACAGCACGCAGAGCAGCTACTAAGGGCTCGCAGCGATGAAGTGCTACACCT
This sequence comes from Haematococcus lacustris, assembly GCA_030144725.1. Lineage (NCBI taxonomy): Eukaryota > Viridiplantae > Chlorophyta > Chlorophyceae > Chlamydomonadales > Haematococcaceae > Haematococcus > Haematococcus lacustris. The sequence continues at coordinate 1,018,977 of JASKMD010000026.1, read as the reverse complement.
CGATTCGCCTGTTGGAGATGTTTCCGCAGATGTTTTTGTCCCTCGATGGCTGCTTGCAACACTGGACGCAACAGAAGAGGACTTCCCGCAAGGAGCCTTTTCGTGCGAATACGTCAGCTGCCAGCCCGCAAACTCCAGAACGCTAGTAGTGCGCCTCAACCTAGCTCATTTGCTCAGCACCTCTCATCAGCCATCCCAGGTGCAGCCCATTAGGCGTTCAGCCAAAGCAGATGATGAGAACCCACCGCAGGGGTCAGTGGTACCCATCATTCATCGTTTTGCCCCCATGCAGCACTCGGTGGCAGCTTCCAGTCTGCCCCACCACTTGTTTGAATACGAGGATGACCAGCTAGGCACCTCCGTTCAGCCCAGCGCCAGGTCCCAGCCCAGCCTTGCCACAGCACCGCATGATCCCTGCAGCCCCCCTGCCCCCCACCCCATGCAAGCCCTGCTGGCATCAGCCAGCAGCCGCACCGCCAGCAGCCGGCTGCCCTTGATGCCTAGCTGCTTTCAGCCGCCATTGCAGCCAGTGGCAGAAGGGGAGGCGCTCGGCCTGCCCATCAGGCAAGCCGCAGGGCGCCAGCCGCTCACCTTCACAGCCAACGCTGTGCCTGCGCACTCCCCGCCAGTGGATGCCGGCAAGGGCACACAGCCCAGGATAGGCAAGGGGCCCTGGGACTTCCTCACCCCTGGCCATAGGGCCCCCGGCAGCACTGCCAGCCCAGCCACTGCCAGCCCCGCCACCAAGCTTGGGGCAGGCAGCCCTGGGACCCCCCGCTCCAACTCCAGCCCTAGCCCAGGCAACCCAGGGGCAGGCTTGTTCACAGCTGATGGCACCGCCCGGCCATCCCCTGCCACCTCCCAGGCCTCTGCGCCCAGTGTACTGCCCAGCGTGGAGGGAGAGCAGCCAGCTCACCAGCGCCGCAACTCAAGCCTCATCACCGCCAGCTTGAAGCAGCAGGGGCAGCAGCAGGGGCAGCAGGGGCAGCAGGGGCGAGCCAATCCAGAGTCGTCACAGTCAGGGTCAGCGGCCAGCAGCTTGTCCACCAGCAACGTCCCTCAGAACCTGGAGGCTGCAGGGGTGGCTGCTGCAGGGCTGCGTGCCTTGGAGGGTCGCTTGGCTGCGATGCGCTTGTCCCAGTCCTCCACCACAGCCTGCCAGCTGGCCGCCACCCCGCCGCTGCACCAGGCTGCTGATGCTGGAGCAGGGCTGGCAGGGAAGGGGCAGCCTGGGGCAGCAGCAGGCGTGGCCGGCAGCCCTCTCCCCGCCACCTTGTTTGGACATTCGGCTCCAGCTCAGACACACCAGGCAGGGGTGGTCAGGTCGGACAGGGTGATGGTGATGGATGCGCTGCAAGAGTGGATGGCTGGCAGCCAGCAGTCGGGCAGCAGCCGCAACAGCGCGGCCAGTGACGCGGTGCCCTCCAACTCCGCCAGCTCCCGCAGCCCTCCTGCAGGTCCGCTGCCTCAGGGGCCAGCTGACGGCACCAACACCAGCAGCGTGGAAGGTCCAACTCCGAACCACTCAGCAGCTGGGGCAGGTGCGCCATTCACGCCTGAGCTAGACCAGAGGGGGCTGGCGGTCAGGGACGGGTGTACAGCAGCAGACGCAGCAGCAGCAGCAGCAGCAGCAGCAGCAGCATGGGGGGAGAGCGTAGCCCAGCCCACCAGCCCCTCTGAAGCTCCCAGCTGCCGTCAGCTGGATCGGCAGCAGCCAGGGACCCCCCCACCTCCCTCCACCCCTTCACTGCCAGTGACATCACAGGAAGCTGGTCAGCACCTGCAGCCCAACCCACCCCCTCTTAAGCCGGATACAGCGACAACCCCAACGGCTGGCTCTGCTGTCATGGAGGGCGATGCCAGCCCAGCATCAGGGGCAGCAGCAGCAGCAGGGGCAGGCCTGCCCACCCACACAGCCCAGCTGGCCCATTGCGTCACCTCCCCAGCTGGTTCAGCCAGCCAAGCAGCAGGTGGGAGAGCAGGGGCCAGCCAAGGGCACCCTTGGCAGCAAGGGGCAGGCACTCAGCCCTCCCATAGGGACTGTGAAGGGCTGCCGGCAGTGGGTCCCCATGCTGTCCGCCACCCTGCCAGCACATCCACACCCCTGACCCCAGCCATGACTCCAGCCGCCACCGCAGCCACCGCCGCCGCAACAACTCCTTTCATGCAACCCTCCACCTGCACCCCCACCATGCCCCCTCCACATCAAGACCCCGAGCAGCAGCAGTGCACTACAGAGCTCACTGGCCTCACCCTGCTGCCTGGTCGCCTACCGTCTACGCTGCCGCCTAATCAGGACACTGGCCTGGCTGCTGGCAATGACCCAGGTGTGACCACCCTGCCTGCAAGCAGTGAGAGCATGTCCGTCAGCCGTGGTGTGTGGGACAGCCCCGGCACCCCTGCTGCTCCCCCCCGGCTGGGTGGGTGGGGGGTGCTGCAGGGGTCCCAGGGGGCAGCTGAAGGCGCCGCTGCTCTGTCTATGCCCTTGGCTCAGGCCCTGGCTCAGCTGCATCAGGGCCCTGACATGCACTCCCACTTGGCCACTTCCCTGTTGCAGCTGCACCAAGCCCAGCAGCAGCAGGACCAGCAGCAGCTGCAGCAGGACCAGCTGCAGCAGCAGTGGGAACAACAGCTCTGGCATCACCAGCAGCAAGGGCAGGTTGGGCACGGGCAGCAGCCGCAGGGGCATGGGCAGCAGCCGCAGGGGCAGGTATGGCAGTACCAGCAGCTGCAGCAACTTGGCAGCAACAGTGGCAGCAACAGGGCAGACACCCCTCAGCTGTCAGGCGGCCCCCCGGGCAGCACCAGCAGCCAGCAGGGGCCGCCCCTCTCCCCCTCCTCAGGCCATCCAGGGGCAGACCCGCAGGCCAGCCTCACCTCCCCCAACACCCTGTCTGGCCCCAAGGCTACACCCCCCTCCCCTCTGCACTCCCCTCCACCACCGGGCGAGCTCGGCAGCAGGCTGACGCCCCTGCACCAGCCCCAACCCAACCACACCCAGCAGCAGCAGCACCACCACCACCAGTGGCAGCAGCAGTGGCAGCAGCAGCAGCAGCAGGAGGCAGCGCCAAGCGGCGACCTGCGAGTGAGCAGCAGACCCGCACCTCTGCTAGTGGCCGATCATGACCTTGCTGCAGGCGATGCCCTGGACAGCGCCTTGCAAACACTGCTGGACTTCGAGTCCAGAGGAGCACTGGCCACCAGCAGGGCAGGGGCTGGGCTAGGGGTAGAGGCAGCAGGGGGCAGGGTGCAGGGGCCTGGGGGGGAGCAGCTGGGGACTTCCCTGTGGGGCTCCAGCCCCCCTGCTGCTGTCACCCCCCCTGGCCAGGCTCTGCAGGTGAGTGCTGCCTCTGCTGCAGCTGCCCAGCAGCTGCTGGCACAGCATGTGCATGCGGCAGTCGACGCGGCGTCCCGCCTGCATGGCCAGCTGGGCCCCTCAGGCTTTGCTGTGCCTGCCGACATCAACACCCACCACCTGCAGCAGCAGCAGCAACAGCACCACCACCAACAACAACAACTGCAGCAACAGCAGCAGCAGCAACAGCAACAGCAACAGCACCACCATAACCTCCAGCAGCAGCAGCTGCTCCAGCATCACCTGCAGCAGCAGCAGTTTCAACACCAGCAGCAGCAGCAGCAGTTGGCTCAACTGGGCTTGCATGCAAGCATGGAGCATGCAGCAGGCCCCCCACCCCCCCCGCCACCCCTCTCCCGCTCCCCCTCCCTGCTGCCCTCCATGCCAGGCTGGGCCCCCCCCCCAGCAGGCCCCTCCCCCGGCCCACAGGACGCCCCCCACATGCTGCCCCTCCCCCGTTCCAGCAGCTCCATCAGCAGCCTGAGCCAAGGACCCGTACCCAAGAGCACCCCTGCCGCCCAGCGCCTGAACAGCCTGCCCTCCCCCCTGACCAACACCCCAGGCCTGCAGTCCAAGCGCTCCCTCAGCGCCTTCTCCCCCCAGGCAGGGCCAGGTGCTGCTGGCATGCTGGCTGGCATGGCGGGGGGGCTGGCGGCAGGGGTGGCTGGCCTCAGCCCCCGAGGCCCTGGGTCCAGCTCCAGCCTAGGCCAGCTGCTGCACAGCCAGGGCAGCCTGGGCCAGGTCTTGATCCCTGCTGCTGGCAGCGCTGGGAGCACGCCCCTGCAGCTGCAGGCACCCCTGCCCCTCCAGCTGCAGGCCTCCGGGGGCAGCTTTGGAGGGGGGGCGTCCAGCTCGGGGGGGTCGCACCCACGCCTGCAGCAACAGGGGGCCAGGCCACGCTTGCCTGACCCGCGGCTGTTCAACAGGCTCAGCGGGGGAGTGCAGGCCGAGGTGCTGCACTTGCTGCTCAGTGTGCAGGGTCTCAAGGTGGGTGGGTCAGCAGCAGCACCACCACCACCACCACCAGCATCACCACAATCATCACATTCACATTCACATTCACCACCATCACCACCACCACCACCACTTCACCACCACCACCACCACCACCACCACCACCAGCATCACCATAATCATCACATTCACATTCACCACCACCACCATCACCTCCACCACCACATCACCACCATCACCACATCACCACCACCACCACCACCACCACCACCACCACCAGCATCACCATAATCATCACATTCACATTCACCACCACCACCATCACCTCCACCACCACATCACCTCCACCACCACATCACCACCATCACCACATCACCACCACCACCACCACCACCACCACCACCACCACAATCATCACATTCACATTCACCACCACCACCATCACCTCCACCACCACATCACCACCATCACCACATCACCACCACCAGCACCTCCATCACCACCACCACAATCATCACATTCACATTCACCACCACCACCATCACCTCCACCACCACATCACCACCATCACCACATCACCACCACCAGCACCTCCATCACCACCACCACAATCATCACATTCACATTCACCACCACCACCATCACCTCCACCACCACATCACCACCATCACCACATCACCACCACCACCACCACCACCACCACCACCACCACCACCACAATCATCACATTCACATTCACCACCACCACCATCACCTCCACCACCACATCACCACCATCACCACATCACCACCACCAGCACCTCCATCACCACCACCACAATCATCACATTCACATTCACCACCACCACCATCACCTCCACCACCACATCACCACCATCACCACATCACCACCACCAGCACCTCCATCACCACCACCACAATCATCACATTCACATTCACCACCACCACCATCACCTCCACCACCACATCACCACCATCACCACATCACCACCACCACCACCACCACCACCACCACCACCACCACCACCACAATCATCACATTCACATTCACCACCACCACCATCACCTCCACCACCACATCACCACCATCACCACATCACCACCACCAGCACCTCCATCACCACCACCACAATCATCACATTCACATTCACCACCACCACCATCACCTCCACCACCACATCACCACCATCACCACATCACCACCACCAGCACCTCCATCACCACCACCACAATCATCACATTCACATTCACCACCACCACCATCACCTCCACCACCACATCACCACCATCACCACATCACCACCACCACCACCACCACCACCACCATCACCACCACCACAATCATCACATTCACATTCACCACCACCACCATCACCTCCACCACCACATCACCACCATCACCACATCACCACCACCAGCACCTCCATCACCACCACCACAATCATCACATTCACATTCACCACCACCACCATCACCTCCACCACCACATCACCACCATCACCACATCACCACCACCAGCACCTCCATCACCACCACCACAATCATCACATTCACATTCACCACCACCACCATCACCTCCACCACCACATCACCACCATCACCACATCACCACCACCAGCACCTCCATCACCACCACCACAATCATCACATTCACATTCACCACCACCACCATCACCTCCACCACCACATCACCACCATCACCACATCACCACCACCAGCACCTCCATCACCACCACCACAATCATCACATTCACATTCACCACCACCACCATCACCTCCACCACCACATCACCACCATCACCACATCACCACCACCAGCACCTCCATCACCATCACCCTGCTTTCAAAACACTGCAACAGGGACCGCACTGCTAGTCACCAGCCTGACCTACAGGGTGTCCTCCTGGGGCATCCAGGGTAGGTGGGGGGAGCAGCAGATGTTTTGGAAGAGAGTGCTTCTGTCCATCACCTGCTGCCAATCCCCTGGGTAACAGGCCAACAGTAACCCCTGCACCCTACCTTATGCATGCATGCTGGTGGGCCCCCCATCCTAGCTTCCTTGCAATCAGGTGGCTAGGGCAGGTGGGGAGATTCGGCCGTGCCCCCTCCAGTCAGAAGCTCCTCCCTTCATGCACACTGGCTCTGCCTGCGTAGTCTTCCTCATCTCCTTTGTGCCCTTTGGCAGGGTGAGGATTTTGATGAGGGGGTGGTCTACCAGCTGCTGGCCAAGAGCAGCGAGGAGGAGGCGGTGGCGGCACTCAGGGCGCTGGGGGCTCTAGGGCCGGACCAGCTGACAGGCATGCTGCATGTGCCGTCCTACCTCGCCCACAGTGAGTGCAACTGGCCCGTACCGCCCCTCACTCAGCCCTCACCTCCACAACGCACACCCCTGCTGGGTCTGGATGGATCTGCAAGCACGATTGGGTGGGAGGGGAGGGAGAGGATGGCAAGAGTGTCAAGGGGAAGAGAAGGGTGACAAGGTTGTAGAGATCTGGGGGGTGGGACGGGAGGGGCAGGGGGAGGGGGTGGGGAGGCGGAGGGGGAGGGGAAGGATGGCATAAATGTGAGGGAGAGGATGAGAGGGGGAGGATCAGGGTGCTAGGTTAGGGAGTGGGAGGGAGAGGGGTGTTGGCCCTTCCACCTAGCCATCCCTGCCCTGCTTTGCCCCTTGAACAAAGCCACCCCTGCCCCGATCCATGCCCTGTCTTGCTGCCTGCCCCCTACCTTGCTGCCTGCCCCCTACCTTGCTGCCTGACCTGACCTGACCTGACCTGACCTGACCTGACCTGACCTGACCTGACCTGACCTGACCTGACCTGACCTGACCTGACCTGACCTGACCTGACCTGACCTGACCTGACCTGACCTGACCTGACCTGACCTGACCTGACCTGACCTGACCTGACCTGACCTGACCTGACCTGACCTGACCTGACCTGACCTGACCTGACCTGACCTGACCTGACCTGACCTGACCTGACCTGACCTGACCTGACCTGACCTGACCTGACCTGACCTGACCTGACCTGACCTGACCTGACCTGACCTGACCTGACCTGACCTGACCTGACCTGACCTGACCTGACCTGACCTGTTGCCCCGCCTGTTGGACCATGCCCCTGCCCTCCTCCTCGCCCGCAGTGATCAGCTCCTTCCACCTGGCCTCCAGTCGTACCCCAGGGCCCCAACCTGCCGGCGGCCCCCTGCTCACCCGCACCAGCAGCCTCCTCGCCCAACACCCCTTCCCCAGCCCCTCTGGCCCCACCCCCGCTGGGCCCCACCACCGCACCAGCAACCATGGCGCCCACCTGACAGCCATGAACATGCCTGGCATGAGCGCCAGCCGCACTGGCAGCATGGCAACGGCCTATGACGACGCCCTGTTCGGCTTGGGCAGTGTGGGTAGCCTTGGGGGGCTGGGGGCTCTGGGCATGAGTATGGGCAGCAGCTTCACCCCAGGCGGCCTGGGTGCCACGCTGGGGTTGGCTGGCGGCACATTCCTCTCCCGCCCCACCCTAGGCGGGGGCATGGGGGTGGGCATGGGCCTGCCTGTAGGCGGGGCCATGCGGCAGGGGCCGGGCATGATGCTGCCGGGAGGGGGCATGGGGGGCCATGGCCTGGGCATCGCTGGCTTGGCGGGCATGATTAGCTCTGGGACTAGCCTGGCGTCATTGCCCCTGCCTGTGAGAGCAGTGCTGCAACGCCTGCCTCCTCGGGTGCGTGGTGTGCTGGGAGGATGGGTGGGTGGGTGGGTGGGGTGGGAGGGAGGGTGGGTGGGTGGGCGGGTGGTGGGGCGGGTGGGTGGTGGGGTGGGAGGGTGGGTGGGTGGTGGGGTGGGAGGGAGGGTGGGTGGGTGAGTGAGTGAGTGGGTGGTGGGGTGGGAGGGTGGGTGGGGTCAGGCGTTGGTTGGTGTTTGGGAGGGGGGCGCGCAAGGCGGTAGGGGCAACTGGTGCAAGGAGGGGTCAGGCAGTGGCTGGGTGGTAGCCTGTGTTGGCTGCAAGAGCACTGGGGCTGCAGGCGGGTGGTGGAAGTGAGGCATGCCAGGGACCAGGTTCGGCTGAGGCTGGGTGATGGTGGTATGAGTGGCTGCGGGGCAAGATGGGATCAATACGGGGAGAGGCGGCAGCAAAGGTTATTGAGCTCCAGGCTGCAGGCTGGGTGACGCAGGCTGCAGACAGCACATGCCGCCGCTGACAGGGCCATCAGGGCCAGAACCAGTGTTTTTTTTTTTTTGCGTAATACGTAACGATCGGAACCAAAAGCTCGCTTTCTAGGCCTGGATTTCGTTACCAAACGGACCCTTGCGTTGGCTGGCCTCGGCTGCTTCGTAACTGAAAAATGTCTTTTATGTATAAAATATATATAAAAACATCTTTTGGCATAAGAAAATGCTGCGATACTTGTTTTTCGTTACCAGTCGGGACCAACTGCGTAACCAGCTATGTGATGGTCCTGGACCCTTCGTTACGAGCATCAGCTTGGCTGTTTTGAAAAAAAAACACTGGCTAGAACACCATGTCCTAACATGAACTTCACTCATTGCTCGGTACCGCCTTGTGCTGGCACACCCACACACTGGCACCCTGCATGCTCAGCAGTGCTCTCCACTCATCGTGCCGCCACCACAGGTGTTCAGGAAGCTGGAGGAGGTCGTGGCAAACTGCAGCTATGTGGACTGGAAGCACCTGGATGCTGGGGTAGTCAAGGTGAGGGTGTCTGAGAGGGGCAGGGGCAGGGGCAGGGGCTGGCCTCACTTCCTGCCAAATCTGGCGCCCACTCTGCCTGCTAAGGTGATCAAGTTGTGTGGGTGGGGGTGGGGGCTGGGGCTTGACTAGGCCCTCACCCCTGACATTGGACATCTGACACGAACCCCGCACCTGGCCCTGGCCCTGGCCTTGCACTTTGCTCTTTTCCGCTCTGCCCCAACATGAGCATCGACACAGACTCTGTTCCTAGTCTGACTGCATATGGCCAGGCCACAATCTGCCCACACAGCCGTGTCCCGGTAGCCTACCAGCCTGAGCATACAGTCAGCTTCATCGCCATCTGCTCATTGCTCCTGCCCCCTCACCCCTTCCACCAATAGCCCTGTCATTAGCATCACAGCACAGCATCCTTACCTTGCTCCCAGCCCTTCCTGCTCTGTCTGGCCGCGGGCCCTGCGTCCAACCCATCTGGTCATTGCTACGCTGCAACGAGTGATGCTGTCACATGTTTGATGACATCCGTGACCTGGAGTGGTGTTTGACATGGGAGGTGGGTCATGGATAGGGAAAGATTCGTGGTGCTGGATGAAGGCCCTGCTGCTGCTGCGGGTGGCTGCTGCAGGTCATGGGGCAGCTGAGTGAGCTGAGTGAGGCTGATGTGCTGGAGGAGCTGCAGCTGCTGGAAGCCACTGGTGAGCACGCTGCTCCTGATATTTGATGCCTTGCCTCTGACCCTGACCCTGACCCTGACCCTGACCCTGACCCTGACCCTGACCCTGACCCTGACCCTGACCCTGACCCTGACCCTGACCCTGACCCTGACCCTGACCCTGACCCTGACCCTGACCCTGACATTGCCTCTGACCCTGAACCTGAACCTGAACCTGAACCTGACCCAGCTCCTGCCCAGCATCAGCACCTGCCCAGGCTTCCTATGTGCACGGCTCTGACTGTCTGCTCCGCAGACCTGTCCAATGTGGAGTACATGCCAGCCTACCTCAACAAGCGCCTGAACAACAGGTTGTGGAGCCGCCGCAAGGCCCAGCAGATGTGAGCCCAGCATATGTGATGCCCAACAGATGAGCAGCAAGGCCCAGCAGATGTGAGCCCAGATGTAGCTCCAGTGGCCAATCGCCTCCAGTCAGCACAGGCTGTGTGCCATGCGCTACCGTCATCAGGCAGTGGAGGCAGCACCAGCCAGCCCGCTACACTGGGCTCGCTGAACAACACTGGGATGGATGCAAGGGGTGGGCCAGGAGGCATAGGGCAAGAGGCAGGAGGCGTAGGGGAGATGAGGGCAAGCTGGGGTAGAAAAGGAGGGAACGGGAAAACAGGGACAGAGTGGACTGGCCCCAAGGGGACATCAGGGCACCAGGCTAGCTGTTTCCCTTAGGACACAGGTGGTGAAGGAAAGGGAGTTGCAGAGGGACCCTGGAGTGAAGCAGCATCAGCTGCAGCTGTTAGGGTTACCTTTGCCAAGGGCACCTGCAGCGGTTGGCGATGCCATAAGCTATAAGCAGCACCAGCGCAGGGAGCTGAGGGAGGGTGGAAGCAGGGGAGGGGTGGGGTGCGAGGGGAGGAGGGAGAAGGGCAGCAGCAGGGGCCTGTGAGGATGACAAGCAGGCCTTGTACCCAGAGGGGTGGGGTGGGGTGGGGTGCGAGGGGGAGGAGGAGAATGACAGCAGGCTGACAGGCGGGCCTAGCCCCAGCCGCCCCAGCCCCAGAGCCAGACTCAGGCCCTGGGCACCCCCCACACCTCCTGGCCGCCACTAGGGACCCAGCAGCACTAGGGACGTAGCAGCTCTCAGGGCTGCGGGGAGGCAGGGAGGGCGGGCAGCAGGGCTTTGGGTCTGGGCGCTGCTGCAGCTGTGCGTGGCTCACCTTTGCCAACTCCCTGGAAGAGCCCCAGCCCCAGGCGTTGCTACCGGAGGTACTGCCTCCCCCACATGCTGTCTTCACCACGCACGCTGTCCTGGGCCCCCATGTAGGGGGTGGCAATGCCCTGCCCCATGCTGGCTTTGACCCCCCACCATCATCAGCAGCAGCGAGCAGATAGGAGATGCCTGCAGTGCCCAGTCCTCTTGTGTAGGCACTGAACTCGGTTGAGGTGATGAGCAGGGCGGGTGCAGTTGAGGTTGAGGGACAGTTGGTGGTTGAGGCATGCAAGGAGGCAGTTACGCAGGCAGAGCATCAGGGCTAGGGTATTTCCCAGGCCCAGGCCCTAGCCCTTATATGATGAGTGGGTGAAGGGTCAGAGGGTGCTGGGCTGATATGTTCATGGGCACTTTTCACTTTTGCTGGCAGGGCATGCGGTCAGGCCATGAGCCAAGCCCCTGGCCCTTGGCCCTCGAGCTCCTCCACTCCACCCAGCTGTCCGCTTCCTTAGCCAGCCATATGACCCTGCTGCCAATGTCCATGCTAAGTGATACAGCACCCAGCCAGCCCTGGCCAGGAGTACAACACATGTGAGACGCAATGTCACTCATGAAAGGTGACCATTAGGGAGGTTCACTGACCACTAGGGAGGTTGAGTGTACCCTCAGAAGTGTGTGTGTGGAGGGGGTATGTGTATGGGAGGGTATGTGGGTGAGGGTGTGGGTGTTGTGTGTGGGTGTTCCACCTCAGTGATGTAGCTGGCTGGCTAACTGGCAATACGGACAGCGCCAACGCAAGCAGCCGGGGGTAGGAATGCACGGACCTGGACCTGCGGACATGGCAGCGGGGGGCACGCAGGTGCAGCTGGACCCTGCAGGGTTGCTGGTGGCCACCGCATGACCGGAAGTGCTGCACTGTAGAGTGCTGCACTAGCCGTGACGGGGACTGGCTTCCAGGGGTGTGCAAGGTGGAGGGGCAGCTAGCGTGGCTTGGCTGGAGGGGGTGGGAGGGAAGCAGCAGCTGGTTTGCTGCGCGTTCGAAGAGGGCAGGCAGCTCTTATACACACCCAGCCACACTCCTCCCATGTGCGTGCCCATGGACGCATCCTTCTCCATGCCTGGCATCCACCACATGCAACTTTGGCTCTTGTTTACATGGTCGCCTAGGGGCCTTAGTTAGTAAAGAGTGCATAGCACCAGGACTAGGCCTGACCGCATAGGGGGCACAAGCTGCGCGCTTGGTGGGCACCCGGGGTGGGTCAGTCAGGGTGAGGGGCATCCTGTGTGTGTTAGTGACGGCAGCTGGCAGGTAGAGTAACTGCGCTTGGCCTCCTGTGCTAGGTTAAGCTGTGACTGCACTGTGTCTGTAGTGGTTGGCTTACTGCATGGTCGTCTTGCTGCATTGCATGCCTGGGGTAGATGCGCTTTGGACATGCCACCAGGTGCCCTCTCATGTGTGCCTTGAGACTGGCTCACAGCACCAGGCCAGGTCACCCAACAACACATGTCAGCCATGCCACCATGGCCATGGCCATGCACTGAGCCATGCAGTTTGCCATGCAGTTTGCTGGGGGTATTGCCGGATACTGAACCGGGGGCCACAACTGACATGGCATGGTGTGTCATCCAGGCAGTAGAGGCCAGCACGGACGCTGTGTTGAAGGAACTCAAGCAGCACACAAGTCCATTGCATGTCCTCAGCGAGGGAGGTTGGTTGGCTGGGTGGGTGGGTGGAGGGTGGGTGAGTGGGTGGGTGGGTGGGTGGGTGGGTGGGTGGAGGGTGAGAGGGGTGGTGCCTGCAAGCTGCAAGTGGGGGAGGGGGGCTGAGGTCTGATGGTGCCTGACCTGCATCAGGGTTAGCTGTAGAGCTGCAGCATTGTGACAGTGTGTGCTGCCACAAGTACTGGGAGTTTGCTGCTCAGGTGGCAGAATTCATGGCCAGTCCACTGCATGCTGGCATGTTGGGAAGAAGAAACAGTCTGCCAAGCATGTAGTTTTGTTTTGTTTGACTGTCAAGCATGTAGAGTGACTATGAGGCTTATGAGGTCATCACACTACCCCTTGGTGTCTGCCATAGTCCTCTAGGGCTTTGGCTCCTGCAAGGTATTGCACGAGTTTGGTCCCTGGCAAGAATCCATAGACACCGACAAATGCCTTTGATTACTAGGTTGGCTAGGCCTGTGCATCACTCCTGTGCGCACGCTTTTATGTGTGGCAGGCACAGTGCAGCAAGGAAATGATAAACTGTCTTGGAGGTTGTGACATGGGTGAGCATGCAGCATGAATTATATACCCGCGTGTGAACTCAACTGCTTCTTCTTTGTGTGCAGTGTCCACACGTTGGTGGCCTCTTCTTTGTGTGCTAGGGTATACTTGATGTCGATTACTTGTGAATAAGGACTTGACTGTCGCTGTTGGAGCTGGTGATACGTAGTAACTGAATGCTGCAACCAACGAGCGCAGGATCGGTGCAAATAACCTTTCAATAATATCGCCACAAGGTACGCCAAGAAAGAAACATTGTCATAAAGCATCATCCATGCACATGCGTGGTGCTCACCTGCTGTGCCACGATCTCCGTTTCAGCCTGGAAAGTGTATCGAATACACAGCGCCAGCTCGTTCCTGTAGTACGTTGTTGAACATCTCTTCCTCTCATGGTGGCCATCGAAGCGAACAGGCTGACGCAATACTGGGCCCAAGCTCCTGATTCAGAGGAGGCTGGAAAGTGCGGTGATGAGCTATGCGTTGATGCGCGTGGTGACGGACATGTCGACATGCCGGGTGCCTGGGCGGTGCAGCACCCTCGCTGCGGCCTTCCACCTGCCAGACTACAAGACGGACGCTCGCAATGCCATACGTCTGGACTACTTTGCCTACGCCCTGCAGTAGGTGCTCTCAGCACATCAGCAGCTTGCCCTGCCAGCTTTGTATCTGTGACCTTCGGCTGCTCGCCCTGACAGGTTTGCAAAGGATGTCGGCATTGGGCCAGCACGAACAGCCTCTTTGCTCGAAGTTGCGCAAGCCATTCTGGATGCCACTGCTGCTGGAGCCACTTACACTGATGTGGAAGCCACATTCAAAAGCATGATGCTACAGCGGACTAGCTCGAAGCCTGGCGCAGACAGTAGCCTGTTTTCTCCTGACCAGGTGATCAGGTCAGGTGGTACCCTGATCACAGCACTGCAGCAGGATGTCTTTCGCCTTGTGTGCTACTGGCAATGCCACAGAGCTGTCACCTGCTCATGACCTACCGCACGGTGTAGCTCAAGCCGACCTGATCAGCTGGCGGCAAGCCTGTCAGGTGCTGGCTATGAAGTTGCCTGGCAGTGTGGCAGCACATGGGGTGCCATGCGCGCCCCATGCTGGCATGACCTATCTCTTGCTCCTCGCCCAGCTCAGCCGATGGCAGTTGACCAGATGCCTTCCTATCTAAGGGACACTAGACTCTGATCAAGCCTGGGGATGACATACCATTACCATGCCAGCCATCTAGCCAGCGCATATGCAATGCCCATCCATCTCTCTACCCCCTACTGACAAGCCAGAGGGGATGCCAGTCAGCCATTGAACCAGCCCAGGTGCATGCTGGACAGCAGGCCACCGAGTCGGATGCCAGCTGCAGGGGCTCAGCCTACAGATCACCTCAGCCGACATACCTCAGAGTTGCCTGCATGTGCCAGTGCTGTCGCGTCAGGGCACCTCAGGGCCTCCCAGCTGGGACAGGGCTAAGCTGACGGGTCAGGCAGGCCAAGGTAGCAGCAGTGAGTGGTGGTGGTGGCCCTGAGGAGGCTTATAACAGATATTTGATTATGAACCTTACTGTGTACTCTATACCTGAGTTAGTGAGGGCCTCTCAGCTGGGACAGGGCTGTACTGTGTGCCTGAGCACGTTGTAGCTCAAGCCGACCTGATCAGCTGGTGGCTGCAGGGCCCCTCAGCTGAGACTGGACTGTATCAGGTGACTAAGCTAGTGCCTGACCCTCTTCAAGGGGGCGCTGACCTCATCGTGGCATGACACACCATCAAGGCACGGTTGAACCCTCTGCCGAGGCCTGTGCCCCCGTTGACGCCCCATTGGCCATTGACCAGGGTCGCTCCCATGCATTACTGGGCCGAGGCAACACAGGGCAAACGCAGTCTGTCACACACTACCCTGATGAAGACTGCTGCCTGCAGCCTAGGTGCAGGGAGGCGCTGCTCCTAGCCCTTGGCGGGCTGCAGTCATGTTGTTCATCTCCCACGACCAAGCCCTGCTTGCTTTCAACCCCCTACACACTTTCCCACACACACCTCTAACCCCTACAGCTTGGCAGGCTCTAGTCATACCATGGGCACAGCCTTTCTGGGCCACGCTGGGCCTCCCCTCCCAGGCCGGAGCCACCCCTTGTGGTGCTGGAGGGAGGCCCTGAGACCCACCTTGGGAGCAGGCCTTGCTGCATCACTCCCAGCTGCCAGGACTGCGTGGTACACTTTGCTGTGCGGCGTGCATGTCATGCGGCAACAGGCAGCGAGTCACTAGTCTGCCTAGGTCTCACTGCTTCCCACCCACCCCCCATTCACTGCCCACTGCCAGACTGGCCTAGCGCTGAGCGCCCCAAACGCTCCTAGCAGTCCTAGCAGGCCTAGCGCCCTTGAAACACTGGCCCAAAGCAACCTGCCAGCCTGCCCATGCAGGTGTCGCAAGCTGCTCGCTTCTTCGCACGCACCTTCTTCCGCCACCACCGCCTGTACGCCCACGTGTTTTCAACAGACCAGGAGCTCACTGAGTGCTCTGCCAGCCTGATGGTGGAGACGGCGGTGGTGCCGTCGTTTGAGGAAGCGATGCCTGAGGCGGAGTGGCAGGCCTCCATGTGAGCGAGCAGGGCACACCGGCTCAGACTTCATCACTGACATCAGAGCTGTCAGCGGTCAGGCTGCTTGGCCACCCTTCCATGCTAGGGGCTCAAGACATTCTGCATCACTGCTGCCAATGCTCCAGCCCTGGTGATGATAAAGCCCAACATAGGGTGCACAGAATGCATGGATTGGAGCAGTCTGCATTACAATGCTCTGCAGCTGGTGGTGATGACGCGGTGTGATAGGAGCTTGGCCCGTAGCTGGTCACACAGCCCCTGGCGATCATTGCAGGCTGGCCATGAGGAAGCTTACAAATGACTGCTACTGCTCGCAGCACTGAGCCACTGACTCGCTGCCCCTCCTGCCCTCGTCGCTGTTGTCCACTCACCCAGGCTGACCATGTTTATCAGATTCTGAGCAGGCTGTGGCAGATGTTGGGCACTGCTGCTCTTCCTGGTACTACCCCACTGCCACTGCTGATGCTGCGGGTCCTGTTGTGTGCCCTGCTCAGAAAGGGGGAGCTCCTGGCTGTGGAGACAGCAGCTCAGCAGGCAGCGCAAGCCCAGGCAGCCGCTGCGGAGGCAGCCCTGCAAGCATCAGAGGCGGCGCAAGCAGCGGAGGCAGCACGGCTACGGAAAGAACAGCTGGCAAAGGTGCGCCGCCACAACAGGTCTTGCCACAGCAGCGTGCCATCAGCTTCACCCAGTTCAGAGTGTGGGCTGAAAGAGGGTCACACACGCAATGCCCACCCACAGCTTCCCAGCACGGCTCCAAGCTCCATCCCGTCAAGAGGAGAGGGGGTGCTACTGCAGGCTTGTCTGCTTACTGTCCTGCCTTGCCCAGCCTGAAGCCAGCCGCCAAGCCAAGCCTCACCTTCCTCCTGCCACACTGCACCATCACACCCAGCTGCAGAGCATTGTGATGCAGCTGGTTCCAATGCGTGCGCTTCACATACGCTATACTGAACCTCGTCACCAGCAGCTGCACTGCATCGCCAGCAGTGATGCAGACTATCCAAACTCCTAGAGTGGGCGCTTGACAGCTGACGGCCAAGGTGGTGCCATCACCCCACCTTGTCCTGCTCAAACCAAGGGAAGGCAGGGGCTGTACGCTGAGGCTGTAGCTTTGTCTTGCCACCCAGCCCTCAGAGCGGCCCTAGGAGTCTGGGCCTCCCCTGTCCCTGTCTCCCTGTGGTGCTGCCCTGCTGCTGCCCCACTGGTCATGCACGGCTGCATGCTTGCATGGGCAGAAACCAGCCACGCTGGAGGAGGCGATAGAGCACCTAGTGGGAGCTCGCCTGGAATCCGAGAAAGCAGCGCTGTCTGTTGAATACCGTGACAAGGAGGTGAGGCGGATACAAGGGTGAGGCGGGTAAAGGAGTGAGGCGGGTTCAGTGATAAAGCGGGTCAAAGAGTGAGGCGGGTACAGGGGTGAGGCGGGTAAAGGAGTGAGGCAGGTCAAAGAGTGAGGCGGGTTCAGGGGTGAGGCGGGTCAAAAAGTAAGGCGGGTTCAGGAGTGAGGCGGGTAAAGGAGTGAGGTGGGTTCAGTGGTGAAGCGGGTCAAAGAGTGAGGCAGGTACAGGGGTGAGGCAGGTAAAGGCGGTGAGTCGTGGTGTGAGGCGGGCATGGCGCACATCTGATGCATGAGAGACAGGCACCAGCTGCATCAGGTGTGTGAGGTGCGTTATGTTTCTACCAATGTGATTGAGGAACCTGCTGTGGAGAGGCTTGGCAACGCAGCTTGTGGCACAAAGGTCCCCGCTCTCAATCAATGGCACAGAGCACTGGTCATGGCTGGTCAGAGTGCAAGGCAGGGTCCAGACGCTTCAGCCCACAAGCATGCAGTCAACACCGACTAAGCTGCTGCTGCCTCAACCCACTACTCTCAATCAGGAGTCAAGGTTTGGTTGAGGTCAGGGTGGGGTGGCAGACTGAGGCATATCTCAATCAGCAGGGAGGTGGTTTTCAGTGGGGATGGGCAGGCATGGGTGGGCCAGTACAACATCCAGTCTAGCCCAGCCCAGCCCGACCCATACCCACCAGCCTTGCCGCGGAAGGGGGTGGGCCGAGCACACCAGCCAGCTGGCCCGCAGCTACAGCCAGCCACCAACAGCTATTGCAACCTCCCGCTCGTCCCCTCTTTCGGCCACGCACCAGCCTCTCCCTGCCTCTCACTCCCTTTCACACCTTCACACTCTCGCTCGCAGCCCTGTTCTTCTTCTTCTTCTTCTTCTTGTAGTGAAGGGCAGACGGCGGCTGCTGGGGCTGCCTGCCTGCCATGCGTGCAGGAGGCCCTTCTTGCACGCATCCGGGAGTTAGAGAGCCGTGCAACAACACCGCCGGCTGCT
The DNA here is from genome assembly GCA_030144725.1 of Haematococcus lacustris. Lineage (NCBI taxonomy): Eukaryota > Viridiplantae > Chlorophyta > Chlorophyceae > Chlamydomonadales > Haematococcaceae > Haematococcus > Haematococcus lacustris. The sequence continues at coordinate 1,000,903 of JASKMD010000026.1, read as the reverse complement.
CCCCAAGCCGCCCCAGCAAGTGCAAAGAAGTGAGGTTGCGTGCCATGCCTGATGATACCAGCTGTTCGCCCTTCAGCCGTCCGCCCTTGACCAAGAGAGATGAGCTCAGCTCGTACCACAGCCACAGCTGTCAGTTCTTCACAACCGGTCTGTTCTATAGACGATCGTCTCTACCTGATCCAGAGCTCCATGCTATGCTCCACACTTGCTCCTGTGTCTAAAAGTCGTGGTGCTCAGCTATAGCCTGTTGGGTCCAACCGGGAGTGAATCGGGGTGAGCTGTCAGTCGCTAGCATGCCAGGTGGTGCAATGCGCGTATAACAAACCGAGGACCCAGCTTGAGGAACCAGTTTGAGCAGTTTTGTCTGGTTGTTGGCTTTGTAAATTATGTTACGTCGGACATTTTCCCCCGGGTCATCGAAACCTGTCGATTTTTGCAAATTCGATGGGGTCATCGAAAGGGGATCGATTGCGATCGAAGGCGGTCGAAGCTGATCGAAATATGTTGGGTGGCCGCCAGAGACTTTCCCAGGGTCATCGAAACCTGTCGATTGTAGCAAAATCGATGGGGTCATCGAAATAGGATCGATTGCGGTCCAAGCTGGTTGAAAGCTGCCGAGCAATCGATGGGCTGGCCGCCAGAGACTTCCCCCGGGTCAACGAAACCTGTCGATCGTTGCAAAGTCGACAGGGTCATCGAAATAGGGTCGATTGCGGTCGAAGTTGGTTGAAAGCTGCCGACCGATGGGCTGAGACGGGCGAGACCGGCAAACAGCATGTCAGGTCGTTGTTAACCACACGGTATGCCCCAAGGTTTCAAACTTTCAGGTTGCATGTATGTTTCGCAAAGGAAGCGCGAAGGAAGCAAAGGGATCGCGAAGGACAGCACACTGCCACACCAAACACGCATCCAGGAGGAGCTAGCAGCCAGGAGAAGCTGGCAGCCAGGAGGAGCCAGGAGCAGCCAGGAACAATCCGCAGCCAAAAGCGTAGCTACGAGCAAACCAGGCGTCGCCAGCCAGCAGCCATAGCAAGCCTGCGACCAGGTTGAGCGAAAGGAGCAAGGGGCAGCGAGGAGAAAGAATAGTAAGCCAGGGGAAAGGTGCACTGTGAGGAGCAAGGTGCGGCGCTCATCAATTTCGTGGCTCATGTTGAGTGCCTTGTAGCTGAAGAAGAAATCCAGTCAGACAGAAGATTTGACGTGCATTAACGGAGGAGCTTCCACAGCCTACCCCAAGTAGCACCGGGAAGGTACGATGATCATCGACAAATACAAAGCCGAGATAGCAACTATTGGTAAAGAATGTGTCTCTCATGTTGCATGGATTGCTTGCAGGTGAAGTGGATTGGAGATGGAAGTGGATTGGAGGAGCCTGGAGATCAAGGGCAGTCGTAAGCCAGAATCCAAGAAGCTTGGCAGTGCAGCCATAAGCAGCCATGAGCAGCAAGGAGCAGTTGGAAGCGGCAGCGATGAGCAACAACCTCCCCCCCTTGCCGCCCCCCCCCTCACCCCACACCAAACCCCATTTCCCCCCCCCTCACACACTTCACCTAGCGAATTGTGAGTGGCTAGCCTTTGCAAATGTGTGGCTCCATGTACCTGGTCTGACCGCTGTCATGCCCTTGTTTTTTTTGCAGGTTCTAATGGTCGCACCCATTACCCTTTCCACTACCACCAGCACCTCCCCTCCCCCATCCCTTCCCCTCCCCTCCCCTCCCCTCCCCCCCCCTCCCCTCCCCTCCCCTCCCCTCCCCTCCCCTCCCCTCCCCTCCCCTCCCCTCCCCTCCCCTCCCCTCCCCTCCCCTCCCCTCCCCTCCCCTCCCCTCCCCTCCCCTCCCCTCCCCTCCCCTCCCCTCCCCTCCCCTCCCCTCCCCTCCCCTCCCCTCCCCTGCCAGCAGCCAAGAGCCAAGGTGAGTGCAAATGTTGTTGGGGTGTTTGACCAGCCTGCCCACCTCTAGTCATGCATGTCCTTGTTTGTTGATCACAAGCATGCCCCTTGCTTGCTGCAGGTCTAACAGTCACACTCCAACCCCTTGGCCCCTTCCCCCTAACCCTACCCTGTCCCATCACCAACACCTCCAAGTCTCCTACGCCCCCATTTTCCCCCTCCCCCTCACTTTCGGAGTCCCCTCCCTACCCTACCCAGCAGCCAGGAGGAAGCCCCCTCTTGTCCCTCTTCTCCCTAACACCTCTAAGAAGTGGCTAACCACCTGCCGGTAAGTGGCTGACACCCAGCCCAGCTGGCCTCCTGCCCCTTGGCCTCGTCCTCCGTCCCTCTGCTGTCCCACCACCACCACCAGTACGCAACCCCCTATGCAGCCTGGAGCGGGCAGCCTGGAGCGCTTGGAGTGGGCAGCCTGGGCAGCCTGGAGCGGTCAGCCTGGAGCCAGCGCTAGTAGTAGCAGCCAACACAACCCTCACTAGCCATGTCATGCCCACACACAACAATGACCATCCCATCCTTCTCTCAAGGGGACAGCCAAGCCAGTGGGACAGCCAAGCCAAGCCAGGCACTTGGGTGGTTGCCAGTCCGTGCTTGGTGTGCGACATGGCTTGTTGTTGAGTTGTCGGTGGTGGTAATGTTGTGTTGGCCTTGGTGATGGTGTTATTGTTGGTGTTGTGTTGCGGGGCGCTAGTGCAGTCAGCATTCCCGTAGGTCTTGTGCTTTGGCATTAAGCTTTACAATTATCGATCCCCCATCGATTCGATGGATGCAACCGACTCGAACAGGCCTCGAACAGACCTCGAAATCTCAAAAATCGATACCCCCATCGAATCGATCACCTAACCCCATCAACGCAATGGGCCGAATTCAGTCGGCGTCGAACCCCCCTATCGGTCCGCAATCGAGGCGGGATCGATGGGGGGGGAAATGTCCGACGACTTATGTTATGGACATCACATCCGCCCCACTCCGGTTGCCGGCACTCTGGTTGACCCCAGGCCCCCCCATGGGGCAGGTGGTTGGACCGGGACACCAACCCCTGCCTCAACTTCCAGCGCAATGGGGAGAGCATGCAGCGCCCCCTGGAGCTGTGCAGCTGGGAGGTGCGTGAGGCTCTGCCCCCGATTGGCAAGGAGTACCAGCAGCGCTACAAGCGGGTCAATGACCGGCTGCCCAAGGCCAGGCAGAGGCTGCAGAGTACCGGCGGGGCATTGATGGCCGGGCCCGCAACAACACGTAGGGCCTAGTAGGTTACACAGGCTGTTAGCCTTTTAAGCATTAAGCTGTTGGTTTTGATGAGGTGCCCAGTGGTCTGATGGGAAAGTGCCACCGGAGTGGGGTTTGCACTCACCAAGGGTGCGACCGAGGACGCTTCAACTTGATTGGAGTACCTGAGCGAGGTTACCCACAGTCAAACATGTTGTTCCATGTTGAATGAGTTTTGTTTGACTGAGAGCGGACTGTGAGGTACCAGCGCCTTGGACTTGACCACACGGACTGTGATGTGCTTCCTATCTACCTCTGCTGTCCATGGGCAGAGGTGTACACCAAGGTCAGGTCATCAGCATACATGAAGTCAGGCCATGTCCTTGATCAGGCTCTGGTCACCCTGGGGTTGGTGAAGTTCGTGGGGAATGCTTGCTGTGGGCGTGCGGCTTGGCAGCTGCTGTGCAGAAGCCCCCAGTCAGGGGAAGGCGCAAAGACAGTGTGCTGGAACTAGAACCTATGCTTGACGTGTGCGGGTTCAGGTCTCCTGTACCACCCTGCAATCCACGTGTTGCATGCTATCCCTACATGCTATTACTCGTAGCTATAACTCATGTTTAGTCATGTTCTTTTTCACCTCCCAGCAAGAAGTCCAGGTCCTCTTCAATCAAGGCCAGCTCTGAGCTCATGTGCCCAGGCAGCAGGCTACCTCATGCTGTTTGAGCTGTTCCTGGATGCGTTCATGAGTTCATGAGAACATTCCACCTGCACTCCCCCAAAGCTTGCCACACTATGCCTCGCATCCATGTCCAGCAACCAGCCTGGGCTTGGGCCGTGACCTGGGCCGCCCTTGCCCTGTTGGGGGTGAGAAGGCTGTAGGTAGTAGTTGTTACACTAAGGAGGTAGGGCTCGGGTGGATACAAGCCAACCTCCAAAGGTAAAAGACTTAGGAGAGAACAGAGAAAAAAGGAAAGAGAAGGGGAACTACCTAGAAGAGAAAGAACTCAGAGAAGGAAGGGGAAGGGAGCTAAAGGGAGCGGGTGAGAGACCTCGAGAAGCGGTGAAGTCAGAGAAGCGGAGGAGCAAGGGGCGCAAAAGGTTGGAGGGCTAGTAAGGATGCAAAAGTTAGGAGGGCTAGAAAGGAGAGGGGAGTGAAACACGCTATGAGTCAGAGGGACTAGGAGGAGTAACCGGGAAAGTGACACTAAGGGATCCGTCTTAAGTAGAGATGAAGGGATGGGGATGGGGGAGGTTCCAGCCAGGAGGGTTGGGATGGGCTAGGGTGAAGTCTTGTAGGTGAAGCCAAAAGGTACTCGCACGTTGTTGTAGGTACTCGCACGTTGTTGTAGGTACTCGCACGTTGTTGCTGGGTAGCGGGTTGCATGTATATCCCCGCCCCGCCCCGCCCCGCCCCGCCCCGCCCCGCCCCGCCCCGCCCCGCCCCGCCCCGCCCCGCCCCGCCCCGCCCCGCCCCGCCCCGCCCCGCCCCGCCCCGCCCCGCCCCGCCCCGCCCCGCCCCGCCCCGCCCCGCCCCGCCCCGCCCCGCCCCGCCCCGCCCCGCCCCGCCCCGCCCCGCCCCGCCCCGCCCCGCCCCGCCCCGCCCCGCCCCGCCCCCCCGCCCCGCCCCGCCCCGCCCCGCCCCGCCCCGCCCCGCCCCGCCCCGCCCCGCCCCGCCCCGCCCCGCCCCGCCCCGCCCCGCCCCGCCCCGCCCCGCCCCGCCCCGCCCCGCCCCGCCCCGCCCCGCCCCGCCCCGCCCCGCCCCGCCCCGCCCCCGCCCCGCCCCGCCCCGCCCCGCCCCGCCCCGCCCCGCCCCGCCCCGCCCCGCCCCGCCCCGCCCCGCCCCGCCCCGCCCCGCCCCGCCCCGCCCCGCCCCGCCCCGCCCCGCCCCGCCCCGCCCCGCCCCGCCCCGCCCCGCCCCGCCCCGCCCCGCCCCGCCCCGCCCCGCCCCGCCCCGCCCCGCCCCGCCCCGCCCCGCCCCGCCCCGCCCCGCCCCGCCCCGCCCCGCCCCGCCCCGCCCCGCCCCGCCCCGCCCCGCCCCGCCCCGCCCCGCCCCGCCCCGCCCCGCCCCGCCCCGCCCCGCCCCGCCCCGCCCCGCCCCGCCCCGCCCCGCCCCGCCCCGCCCCGCCCCGCCCCGCCCCGCCCCGCCCCGCCCCGCCCCGCCCCGCCCCGCCCCGCCCCGCCCCGCCCCGCCCCGCCCCGCCCCGCCCCGCCCCGCCCCGCCCCGCCCCGCCCCGCCCCGCCCCGCCCCGCCCCGCCCCGCCCCGCCCCGCCCCGCCCCGCCCCGCCCCGCCCCGCCCCGCCCCGCCCCGCCCCGCCCCGCCCCGCCCCGCCCCGCCCCGCCCCGCCCCGCCCCGCCCCGCCCCGCCCCGCCCCGCCCCGCCCCGCCCCGCCCCGCCCCGCCCCGCCCCGCCCCGCCCCGCCCCGCCCCGCCCCGCCCCGCCCCGCCCCGCCCCGCCCCGCCCCGCCCCGCCCCGCCCCGCCCCGCCCCGCCCCGCCCCGCCCCGCCCCGCCCCGCCCCGCCCCGCCCCGCCCCGCCCCGCCCCGCCCCGCCCCGCCCCGCCCCGCCCCGCCCCGCCCCGCCCCGCCCCGCCCCGCCCCGCCCCGCCCCGCCCCGCCCCGCCCCGCCCCGCCCCGCCCCGCCCCGCCCCGCCCCGCCCCGCCCCGCCCCGCCCCGCCCCGCCCCGCCCCGCCCCGCCCCGCCCCGCCCCGCCCCGCCCCGCCCCGCCCCGCCCCGCCCCGCCCCGCCCCGCCCCGCCCCGCCCCGCCCCGCCCCGCCCCGCCCCGCCCCGCCCCGCCCCGCCCCGCCCCGCCCCGCCCCGCCCCGCCCCGCCCCGCCCCGCCCCGCCCCGCCCCGCCCCGCCCCGCCCCGCCCCGCCCCGCCCCGCCCCGCCCCGCCCCGCCCCGCCCCGCCCCGCCCCGCCCCGCCCCGCCCCGCCCCGCCCCGCCCCGCCCCCGCCCCGCCCCGCCCCGCCCCGCCCCGCCCCGCCCCGCCCCGCCCCGCCCCGCCCCGCCCCGCCCCGCCCCGCCCCGCCCCGCCCCGCCCCGCCCCGCCCCGCCCCGCCCCGCCCCGCCCCGCCCCGCCCCGCCCCGCCCCGCCCCGCCCCGCCCCGCCCCGCCCCGCCCCGCCCCGCCCCGCCCCGCCCCGCCCCGCCCCGCCCCGCCCCGCCCCGCCCCGCCCCGCCCCGCCCCGCCCCGCCCCGCCCCGAGTTGGGTTAACGCGCCGCTTGCCAGGAGACGCGGTGTGGTCCGCAGTGGCCAATGTGCTAATCACTGTCGAAAACGGTGCAGATTTGAGAGAGTATTGCATGAAGTTTACCAACCCCATGTTGGGGCCATCTGACTAAGGAGCGCAACTCGTCTAGCCTAGTCATCTCGTCTCGCCTCGTCGAGATGACGTCTCGACTCGACTAGACTAGTCAGTCTAGATGGGCATGAAATGTGCATTTGACTAGCGCACCTGCTTCAGGCACCTGTATGGACGTTATGGCGCAGCTCAGATCGATTTGCTGGCCTTGCTGGGTTGGCGGTTAAAGTTGGTTTCCCGGTTAAAGTTGGTTTTCCTTTAGACAGAGGCTATCATGTTTGCAATGGCTGTTCTTCTTTTCATGTTTTAGTTCTTTACGACGTCGTCACGATGTAAGTACAATGCATTACCACTGCGCGACAACGAGGCTGTCGATGACACACTTATGCCACACTCAGCCAACCTCGCATTCTGACCTCGCAACACATAGTTACATAGTGCCTTGCAGGCGGGCAGATAGACGTCTCTAGCCTACCTGCGGGCGGAGTGAAAATCATTCCATTTGAAAAAACCCGTCTAGTCTAGTCAATCTAGCCTAGATCTAGCCTAGATTTGACTAGCCTAGATCTAGGCTAGATCTAGGCTAGATTGCGCTCCCTACATCTGACTGGGGGTCCAAATCCTCCTTGTTGCAGCCGTTGACATGGCGTCACAAATTCGCACAAATCGTGCACACCGATGGAGTCGCCATCACCGTGATGTTCCTGCGGCCCAAGCCTGCAGCTCCAACTGCAGAGCTGCCGCGGATGGGCAGGGGCTTGGGCGCAGTCAACCCACTGGCCCATCTTCACGCGGAGTGGCTTGGCGTGGACCCCGGCAAAAGCAACATGGCCACTGTGGCGCACGAGGAGCGCAGCGCTGCCGGCACAGTGGTGTCCGTGCGGCACTGGAAGCTTACAGCCGGTCAGTACTACCGGGACAGCGGCATTACGCGGCAGGCCCAGGCGACCAAGACGTGGCTGGCCAAGGTGAAGCCGCAGCTCACAGCCCTGTCGCGGGTCAGCAGCAAGCCCAGCTCGCTGGCCTCGTACCGGCGGTTCGCCGACACAGTCCTGGCGACGTACGACGCCATGTGGGCAGAGGTCTCGAAACCGCGCTAGGCCAACGCCAAGTTCACGCTGTACTGTGGCAAGATGCGCGTGGTGGCTTCGTTCTGGGCCAAGGTAAGGCCCAGTAGCATCTAGCCACGAGCTAGGCAGCAACCAACCACAGTCAGCTCACATGGCCAGCTGCTGATGTTGCTGCCTCTGTTGCTACTGCTGCCTGACCTTACACATGTGTGCCATTGTTGGTTGTTGGTTGTTGGTTGTTGGTTAGCAGACCCCACAAGGCACGCCACAACGGAGCAGCTGGAACACCATCTACGAGCCGCCCACATAGACCTCACCAGTCACGATTGGGACACCCAACCCGCGCATAGCCCCGGAAGAGACTGGCCGACAAATACGGCAGACACTGCACAACAACCAACAAGTAACACGCGCACCGCCACAACTAATGATGACACCCACCCGCCGGACCAGCACGTCCAGCCGCAACTGCGACAAGCCGCCCCCACAGTCACACTTCCTACTTCAGCCAAGACACGCAACTACAAACGGCCTACATCAACAGGCCACACCAGTAGCACAACTCAACGACGGCACAAATCAAGGGCACAACCTAAGGACTCGCACACGCAGACCCTGATGTACCGCTACCTAAAGACAGACTCCACCCCACCCCCCGACGCCATACCCACAGATACCCCATCTGAGAACCTAGCAGCACAACCACAACACAGAACCCTGCCAAGCAGGCAGCCACACCCAACACACAACCGTCAACACATCACCCTTACAACCCTGAACGTCAGAAGCCTCCACAGGTCCAGGAACGACGTCCTCAACCTCGTGCACAAGCACAGCCCGGACATCCTGATCCTCACCGAAACCATGACCCAGCCTAGGAGCAACAATCCAGACTCTGGATGGCTGAAGAGAGTCATGCCAGACTACATGACACACCGACACAGCGGCCACAGTGAAGTGCTGATAGGCATCAAACACAACCTAGCCATCCAAATGCAAACCAAGATGCTCCCGCCGTGCACGGATGCAGAGGTAAACGCACGATGCGTCATCCTGACCCTCAACCAACACCAGTGCGAACAACTCACGATCATCGCCACGTACTGGCCATCGGGGAATAACGGCGACGCGCTTTCACTACGAGAGAAAATGCAACAGCACATACGAACAGCCACGAGTCACCTACCCGGATCACTCATCTTAGCGGGAGACATCAACGCCACGATGAGAACAGCTGACCGCTCCGAACACACAGACTACACCCAGGACCTCATGATGAGGGACTTCGCCACAGAAATGCGCCTGCTTGAAGCCGATCCCGATGACCGGGCCTGGACCTACCAACAGCCGCACTGTAACAGCCGCATCAATGCCATCCTGACGCGTGATGCAAGACACGGCCCCGAGCACCGCACGCACGTCAAGACACACGCGTATCTCAGTGACCACAGGCCAGTCACAGCCACGCTGAGTACAGCCCGATTGGGCGTAGTCCTGGCAGACCCACAAAAACCTCACAAGCACAGCCACACTATCCTCACCACCCCCATCACCAACAAGGACAGGGAAGCCTACCGCCTTGCCGTGCAACAACCCAGCTCAGGTGCCCCACAGCTCCATGCTCAACTAACAGCTTACCTGGCACCAATGTACACAGAAGCCACCCGCTTCCTGACCACACTAGACAAGACCAACCCACATCAGCCACAACGCCTATCAAAAGTTACAGGCCTCCCAGCCAGGGAAGTTGTCGACACCGCAGCTACCATGCTCACAACACTCCTGGAAACCTGCAGGGCCACTGCCATCCAGACATGCAACACTAAGATCTTAACCAGAGGAGGCCAACACTACCAACGCAGAACCATGTGCAGGATCAGACTGGCACTAGGGAAAAAGCTCAAGACGACCAGAAACCTCAGCCGGCAGGCTAGGCTACTATTCAAACAGAATGGCGCCCACCCAACGATTGAAGATCTCATCCCAGAAACAGACACGACCAACACAGCGATCAGGGAAGCGGTGCTAGCACGCCAAGATGACGACCCAACCGAAAATCACGTGCAAGCCGCACTAGCTAAACTGACAAATTCCTACCGCGACCAAATCCACCAGCTAGACGACGACGACTCCGCACTCGCCATCGCACAAGCACGGGTCAGGATGCAGCAACTTATAAGCACCCAGCCTAAGAAAGCCAACAAATACATACTACGCCCGTCCCGCACCGATCACAAAGGACTGCAGGCACTAGCCGACCCCGATACCAAGAACATTTGCACCGCCCCGGCCGACCTTAACCGGATCATCACCGCCGCCTACGGGCAGAAGCTATCACCCCCAACGCCCAAAACCGGCCACTACACAGACACACAATCTAGAAACTATCCCTGGGCCCGCGCCAAAGCGGACGACCCCTTCTCATTGCACACCTGCAAAAATATACACTGGCTGCACACAGCCATCATGGACAAAGCAGGCTTTCAAGAATGCCTCAGTAGGCTGGCAGGAGGCAAAGCTCCGGGACCAGACGGCATTGAGAACGAGATCATCAAGATGTTGCCATGGGAGATGAGAGACACCATACACCAGCTGTTCATCATCATGTGGGCTACAGGATGCACACCATCCGCGTGGAAAACCAGTGACACCTGCCTGCTTTACAAGGACAAGGGCCAGGAAACCGATCTCAATGCCTACAGACCTGTAGGGCTGGCAAACACCATCTACAAGCTTTGGACCAGTCTTATCACCAAGACACTGTACGAATATGCAGAAGCCAACGGGATGCTCAGCAACTGCCAAGCTGGTTTCCGGTCCCACAGAGACACCACCCAGCAGCTACAGATGCTAGTCATGGCTCTTGAAGATGCTAAACTGGCTAAGACAGATATCTACGCGCTCCTTGTCGACTTTACCAGTGCGTTCAACACCACCTGCCAGGACAAACTACTATGGATCATGCACGACCTAGGCTTCCCCACGGACGCTACTGACGCTGTGAAGGACCTATACACGGGCGCTACAACGCGCTTCAAAACTCCCTACGGCCACACCGACCCCGTACCCGTCGACCGGGGCACCATCCAGGGAGACTCGCTCTCACCCTTCCTGTTCCTCATCTACATCGAACCCCTCCTGCGCTGGCTCCAAGTAGGAGCGCGGGGGTACAAGTTTACATCAGAGACAACCGCCAGCGCCGGGCGATATACAATTGGCAGCATCGACTACGCGGATGACATCGCTATTCTATGCAACTCGATCAGCAATCTACGCTGCCAGGCAGACAAGCTCTCCGCCTACTCCGATTGGGGCCACCTCATCATATCACACAGCAAAACCCTCGCCACAGCCGCACTCCACAAGGCACACCAGTCCGGCAGGTGCAGCACACTAGCGGACGCGGAGAAGCAAGCCCGCAGAGAATTGCAACACGTGCGGCTGCAAGGAAAGCCGGTCACCTACCTCCCCCCAACCGCACCCTTCGCCTACCTAGGAGTCCTGCTCACCATGACACTCAATTGGAAACCACAACACATGGCCATGGCGGCACAACTCAAACAAAAGCTGGAGAGACTACGGCGCTCCTTTGCCAGCGCCAGACAAGCCATCCACATCATCAAGACAGCCATCATTCCCAGCCTGGCCTACAGCTTCTGCGTAGTCCCGTGCACACCAGGAGACCTAGACCTATACGACAGAGCAGTCAACCAATGCGTCAAGAAAAAGCTGAGGCTACCGTTAGGCACAACCAATGCCGTCATCAGGGAGGACATAGACAAGCTCGGTCTAGGCATCAGCTCCACAGCCCAGGAGTATCATGCAAGGAACACCACAGCCCTCATACATAGCCTCCAATCTGCGGATGACACACATGCCCACATAACCAGGAACATGCTCCACAAACAGATCACTTGGCTCTACGCTCAAGCTGCCAAGCACGGACACCGCATGCTCAGTATGCTGCAACACACCCTTCGTGCCAGGCAACTCCTCCATGCGACCACAGCCCAGCTCAAGGCCACACACCAAGGAGAAGAACTGTACCCTAAGGAAACCAAACTACTTGGGCAGCTCATCACACAGGACAACAGCCCCCTTCCACATGACATAGTCAACGCAAGCATCACATGCCTCAAGAGCCTTGGTATCAAGCATGCGTCTGAGCTCCAACAAGCCATTGCCGACGACACATACATCATATCGGGAAAGATGCTGAAGGATCGCTTCGGCAACAAGGTCAAGCAGAAACACTACATCGCCCTCAACAAGCTGGCGGCCATGGCGTCCCGGGATAAGTGCCCGACCGCGATAGAAGCGAAAGCCATTGCAGACAAACGCGACACTACCTTAAACCTGCCCGCTGCACAAAGAAAGATCAAGCATTGGGCCGCGGGCCTGACAGAACTCGCACCCATCGTAGCCGAGGAGGACAGCAAACACCGCTACGCTGACATCAGGTCCTACGCGGTAGCCAAGCAGCCACCCACACAGCCACCCGCACAGGAACCCACTGCGGAATGTGCCCATCAACCCGACGACACCCGACGGCGCAGCTCTAGGCTTAGGAACAAAGCCCTCAACCCACCACCCACGACTCCACAACCTAAGCCACCGCCCAAGATCGGCAACAAGAGACAAGCAGATGATAGACACACCCAGACCATACCAGAAACAGTGGTACACATACCCATCATGACCCTAGAAAGCCTCTCTAGCTGGAAAGTTAATGCGGCGTGCGGACGCAACGCCAAGGAACTAGGGATCACGTTAGGGGCCATGTATGACCACCAGGAGTCCATTACTAAGATTGATGGATGGCACTGGAATGGCATAAACAAAGAAAGCTATTACAACGTGCACTGGAGACCCACCATTATAGAGAAATGGGCACTTCCGATGTGCAAGGAAGAAGGCTATACGCCCATGCACACAGAAGACATCAGCAGAGCAGATGCCAAACACGCCTGCACATGCGAACTATGTTGGGAACCTATAGGGGACAGCCCAATGTGCAACAGCTGCATGAGAGCCTACCACCCAGCCTGCCTAGCTCAGACAGGCCTAGCTGGGAAGACTGCCAATAACCATTGGCTTTGCCCCGTCTGCGCACACGGCTCGGACGACCTCAAAGGCGACATGAAACAATCAGCGGCAACTGACCTGCTGCAGGTCCACTGGCACCCCACAACCGAACCCAAGGCGCTCATCCAAGCGCACATAGACTACACCGCCAAGCAAAAGGAGTACGACGCGGAGAACAATAGGAGGCAAGGGACGGGACGCCCACCACCCGACGCGGGCCTCCCAGGTCACACCCGGCAGGGCCTACCCGACCCCCACACATGGATGCCCCGCTGTATCGACCTGCACTCAAAGGCCACCTTCCAAGTCTCGCCCGTCAACCCGCAGACGGACATCGAAGGAACGGGGAGATGCGAAACCACCATCCAGCAACACGCCCACATCACCACACCAGCCACGAGTGAAGGGAGCCAGGGACCCACCCTGCCCCAATACAGCCTCCCCACACATGTGATAGCCCACGACGAGGCAGGACGCACAGTGGGCCTGATCACCAAAAGCAAACAGCAAGACCTCGCCACGTGGCTGCAACACACCCCACACCCAAGGGATCATGCCACCGAGATGGTAGCCCTCCTCCGTAGGCACGACACACAAAACACCCCCCAACCCATTCAAGCAGCACAAGACCAAGCCATCTCTACCCTCTACAACACTCACCACTTCCCTAGCACGGTCCAGAGATGGGCTAACCCACTCACAGTCAGGGCTGAAACCACAACATACTGGAGCCCAGACATCAATGACACAGCCTATGGGGCACACCACAACTGTCTCCTTGTCAGACACACAGGGCTCTCCACATGGAACGTGCCAGCAGAGGATGCCATAGCCCTGAAATGCATCAGACATGCCATACACTCTGCCACACAAGAGGAGGCTATGGCCACCATCCTGCTCATACCTGGCAAGAAAGGCATCTCGTACCCCAAACACATAGACATGTTGAGAAGCTACCCAGAGTACTGCCAACACATAGCCACCATTCCTCTCAACAAACCCAACGCAGCCGCCAAGTCAGACAAGCATGCCAAGCTCATCACCTACATCGTTTGGAACCAGGCTGGGCAACAGCTCGTCACCCATGGGAACCCACAGGGCTGGCTGGCCAACACAGCCACTGCACTCCACCCACGACTAAGGACACATCCGGCTCTGGCAAAGCCCTCACAACACAACCAGCCCACCCCGCTGCCAAGCGGCAACCACAAACACCGAGGCCTACCAGCAGACCATGAGCTCCCCTCCACGGGGCATACACGCCAAACTAACCAGCCTGCCTTCCAGCCCACCACCCCCACACACAGAGCCATACCAGAGTGGAAGAAGGTGACATACACGGATGGAAGCTGCATCAAAGGCACCGAGGGAGCATCAGTGGGAGCAGGCGTGTACACGCCGGCCAGCGACGCTCGGATCACCATTGCCCTAGCCGGCGACACCACCATCAATAGAGCAGAGCTCATAGCTATTCTCTCAGCGCTGCAGGCAGGAGCCAAACGCATCGCCACCGACAGCCTCTGCTCACTCTACCAGATACGTAGGGCGCTCGCCAACCCGATGTCGCTCCGCACGCACCGCCACAAAGACATACTGGCAAAGATAGCAACTATTTTGACTAACAGCCAGGACACGGTACACTTCTTCAAAGTCCGCGCCCACTCCGGCATCATCGGGAATGAGGGAGCTGATGCACTGGCCAAACACGCAGCGAGGCACCCAGAGCAAGCCACAACGCCGGGCCCCTGCCCGCCCAGGCACACCGAGCAACACGCGTGGCTGAGCACAACAAGTGAACTTAACGTCACCACCCCGTTGCCGGACTGCCGCCACAGTGTACGCGCGCACATGAGCAACAAACATAAACTCGGCCTCGCCAACCAAGAGAGCATCTACTACCAGATGTCACGGGAAATCACCAAGGCAGCGGCGAAAGGCTCCTGCGAAAGAGTGATGACCGACGCGGGCATTCCAACAGAGGCGCAGAGGACCGCCCTACTCTATCGGACGGGCGGGCTCTACAACCAGAAACTGGCAATGCGCTGGGGAAAGGCGGCGGATGACCGGTGCCCCCTATGCGGGGAGGCCGACAGCGCGACACACCTACTCTCGGGCTGCAGCCGCACCTCAGCTCTAGTACAGGAACGACATAACGGGGCGGGGCGCCTGATCACGAAAGCTATCAGCAAGGGAGCCCAAGGAGGGTGCATCAGGTTCGCGGACATCGGCAGCCACGAACGAGGCGAGACGGAAGGCATCGACCTACCCAGCGCCACGCTACGCAAGGCTCTTGAAGTCCTGAGCCTCTCAGCCAGGGACACCAACACGACCACCCGCCCGGACATCATCATGATCAACAACACGAAGAAAAGGAAGCAGGGATCGAACGAGTCAACCAAACACGTCACCCTGCTGGAAATCAAGTACTGCGCTGACTCGAGATGGGCCGAACAGCTAGACAACGCTACCACACAACACGCTGCCATGGCAGAAGCCATCATCGCAGCAGGACACACGGTCTCAGTTAGACCCATTCTACTGGGAATAGGCGGCATCACTTACAACACACATACCAAGCTGCATATGGAAGCCATAGGCATCACGCAAACCAACACCACTAAACTGCTTAATAAGCTGACTAGACATTCGGTCATAAGCTCACATAGCATAGCCAGAACCAGCTACAGACTCAGGGCAGGTGTCAAGGATGGGGGTTAAAGGGGTTCTTCACATCCAGGTTAGGTGGTGGGAGCAAGCCGCGCCCCAGGCGGAAGCTCCTCCCTTAATACACGCCGGCTCCGCCGGAGTAGTCT